>LTAE01002638.1:28535-42525 GCA_001647135.1 Pontederia paniculata | reverse complement strand
CGCCCAGGGTATATCCACAGTATGAAAGTGGGAGAGGTTCCGCCACAAGGATGCCCGTATGTTTGAGGGGTTGCTAGCATATATACGGGTCAAGAGAAACGAGAAGTCAACTGAAGTGACAATCGCATGCAACACTTGCGTAGAGTAAAGGATGGGAGTCACCTTTAAAGAATGGTCCCTCCAGGCGAGGATGATGCCACCCGAAGCTCCATTCCCTTCACAGCAGCATCCCTGCCAAGATCGACCCATACGTTTGATGACTTCCATCGACTTCTCCCTGGTAGCTTGTGTTTCCACTAAGACTACTATGTACAGGTTTTGGTTTCTGATTATGTCGAAGAGGCGGTCCCAAAACTTTCCTCTAAACGCCCCTCGACAATTCCAACTTAGCAATCTCATGTGTTGAGGTCTAGTAAGGTCTGACATGCCCCACCTGAGCTCTTACCCCTTAACTCCTGCAAAAAAACCTTCATAAGTAATAACAAAACATTTTTGTTTATCCTTACCTTTGTGTCTCTTCTTTTTCTCCACGTTGAGGATGGGGGGAGGCGGTATGGGTTTCTTTGGTTTCCCCCTTATACTCGTCGTTCTGGGTGCAGGCTCGAGATATGAGTCGACTATGGCCTCATCCTTTGAGTCTCCTTTAGTAAAATGAACCTCAGCTTCTTCCTCTAGGAGTCTTGCTTTCATCTGATTTACCATAGTCGCATGTATGTCTTCATTACTCCTACACGGGCCTGGGGCCGTCACCGGCGATCTCTGTCTTCCAAGGGGTCCCGACACTAGTGCCGGGGAGAGAAGCCTTTCCGAGACCTTCAAAGGGATTCTTTCAGACTCCGGCTCCTCCCTGCAAGACTGAGAGATGTGAGAAGGGAAAAAAGTGATGGATTGTTGGGCGATAAGACCGTGTAAGGGGGTCTCGAAGCTCGGTCCACCCAAGTGCGTTCCACGTGGCGACTGATGCAGTGTTTTTGCAGCCACCCCTAACTCTCCATCGTCCGATCCACAATTACTATCTTGCCTTGCCGAATGATAGTGCGCACGTGGCGTCTGATGCATTGAGATTGTTTCCCCTCCAACTCTCCACCATTTGATCCACGATTATTATCGTGCAATGCCAAATGACCATCAGGACCCTGCTTCCCATCGATTATTTGACCATTGGAATATATGCTTATTTGACCCGTCCGTTCTTGATCCAATGTCCCGCAATCTTCTAGGGCATCCCTCCCTGTATCCTCGATTGCCTCACCGGTTTGCTGCGGTTCGATTGGCTGAACCCGGTTCACAGCTACTATGCGATGCTCCTTTCTGCGTGGGCTAGGGTTACACTTTCGGCGAGATCTACCTCGTCGTCGATCAACGATGCTCCGTCCCTGAGAATCGCGTGCCCTCTGGCCTGGTTGGGAGGGTAGCTGGCGTCGCCTCTCCAGGTCAGCCTACATCCATGGACCATAGAGCAAGACTTTAGCGACGACAACGCTGCTTCCTACTCCTTGACCAATCGGTGCAGCGTTCTCCGGGCATCCCTCAAGCCTATGACCGACTCTGCCGCAGCGAAAACAAAACAACGGTAAGTTCTCGTACTGAACACATTGAAAATATCTTTCTTCGTTTGGTTATTTAATCCAAACCCCCTGCTTAATCGGTTTGGCGAAGTCCAGCTCCGCACAACCTCTTACTACCGTCGTCGAGGAGTGGTCCCCGATCTGCAGTGGAGAGCCAAAGTGAGACGCAATGCGTAGGACAGTGCTATGGTTCCCCAACTCAAACGCCAGTCCTGGTAGGCGAATCCAGACTGGGGCGGATATGAGGTGTTCTTCCAGCGGCCTGAAGAACGACATTGCTTGCATGAGGTGAAGAAGGTGACCCTCGACAGTCCACGGGCTGGCTATGAGTACCTGCAACCTCTCATCCAAATTTCCAAAGGTAAACATAAAAAAAGAGTTACCAAGGTCTCTGATTTCCAGGGCTCCTTCCAAGTTCTAGAGGCGGGAGAGAACAGATCCGAGCAGATCATCGGTGCTTGCATCTCCATGGCAGCGTCCGGTAAGGCTCTTGGTGATCTCCCGGGCTCTGTCTTCCACCTCATCCTTCAGAATCTCAACCACGTCTTGGACTTCCTCTTGAATGGCACGCCATTGTCTCGACGACATTCGCCATCTTGACGGCGTCGACCCCCGCATAATGTCCGACCATGAATGCCCTAGGTTGCGATTAGGAGGATTAGGAGATTGGCCAAGGATTTGTGGAAGAGATGATGTTAGTGGAGGATACGCGGGGGCTATGGCTAATCGTGTGTTGAGTTTGGTGGCTGGGGGTGGGGGAGGATGAGGCGGTAGGGGAGAGGGGGGAGGGCCGCTCTCGGTCATCACTCATTCACTCTACGCTTTGTGATCAAGCCTGTAGTTGTTATTTAGAAGCAGAAGCATGAAGGTTACGCTGCGGCGTCCTACGATGCAAGGAAGAAGGCCTGCACTATATTGAGACAGAATGTGACTCTGTCTGTCTCGTCCAAATTATCAACAAACACGACAATTGTCCATGGCGTATTCAAAATTTAATTCTGGACTGCTGGAGTTTTTTAGCTCACTTCGAATCTTTTGTCATTAAACACACATACCGTGAAGCAAATCAGGCTGTGAATTTTTTGGCTAACCTAGAAAGAACCAATAGATCATCAATTTTTTGGCAGGAGCAGCCACCTCATGACCTCCAAAATATTTTGTATCAAGGCCTTCAAGGCTTTTATCAAATGAGATAAGCAGTTTCCTTTAAAAAAAACGTGAGTGTTAGAAAAGTTTTAGGAGTAAGAAGCATTTTCATAGTTGTCTTGGACAGATACTATCATAATGCACATAGATTCTGGTGTTGGCAGCATCAGATTTGTCCTGATCAGCGTACCTTAAATGCCTCAAGCATCTGCTCTTAAATGTCTGAAATGGTAGCTCGGAGTAAATGATCACATACCTCCGGAGGCCAGTCCGACGACGATCCCCGTGGCCGTGTCATCGTCAATTGCAAGATCACTTCCCTTCTTGAAATGCAGCAGCTGAAATTAATTCCTTTTTTCCCTTGCAGTCAATACAGAGCTCAATTATTTGAGTTGCAGCAAAGAAAAAAACATAAATTGAGTTGTTTGTCTCTGCGTGTCTAATGCAACAACCACGAACTTAAATTGACTGCATCACAGTATTCACCTGAGATCCATAAACTTGGTAACAAAGATTTAACATCTGAGACCATTTTAAGTAATCATGATCACATCGTGAGACTTGAATATAACTTCTACTTGATCCACACACACTTGCGAGAACTTGACATTTGCAGTGAAAAAGGGTGATATCTCTTTTTTATATAAAGAACATGAACAGGTTTTCCATTGAAACATAAAAGAAACAGAGATTTCCTGTAAGAACCTTGAACCCACTAACAGGGGCTCAAAATGCTTTGCTTCAAATTGAAGCCCGAACTGTGGTTCTACAATGAAATTCATCATCCGTTCAATGATTTTAATACAATTGTTTCAGCATAAAAGAATTTGAAAAATGTTACCATAGTCTCGAGAAGTTTTTTTCCAATCTTATACGAGGTTCAACTGAATGCTGTTCTGAGATCAGAAGATTCTATTATGATCCTTTGCTACCACCGAAATTTAGCAAGGATTTGATATGAGGAATTTCTTTGGGCATTGATCCAGTGAGAACCTGCAGGAACAGTTCAAATTTCTATTAAAATACTAAGGTCAGTGTTCATAACAAAATGAAACAAGATAGATATTCACTCAGTCATACCTCATGCCCGTGTTCGGTAATCAGGACTTCATCTTCAATCCTTATCCCAATTCCACGATACCTGCACACTCAAATGGAAACAAATAATCTTAAGCCCCAACAAGGTTGGTCATTGACCATCGATTTCATGGAGTAGATTTGTTTTCACTAACCTCTCTGGAGCATCAAAAGACATTGGAATATAAACACCTGGCTCAATTGTTATTACCTACAGATGCACATCTTGGTAGGTTAAACATAATGACAAGGACTATATCTTTAGAACTTGGATCCTAACGGAACTTCTTGCAAAATAACTAGAATAAGCGCAAAGTTGCAAAACCCAATAGTCAGATCTCAAAAACAATGTAAGGACTCCACATGAATATCTTACTGTCTTCTTTTCTACCCCATAGAGAAGCATAGAAAAATATTATTTACACAATCCAATAATTGGTATGATTCTCGTATTAGACTTATAATTTGTTTAGTAAATAATTTAAACAGGTGAAGGCATAATTACTTACATTACCAGGCTGTAAAGGTCGGTCATTTTTTATTCTGGTGCAATCATGAATATCCATGCCCAAGTAATGACCTGCATATAAAGGATAAAAAGCCTCAATAAAAAAATTACGTATTGAAAATTATGAGACCAGCAAAAAGCTAAAATCTCTTTAAATCATTGTCTCGTCAATTTATACAGAAAATGCCAGTTAATAATGGATTTTGGTTGTTCTAGTGTGTGGACATTAACAATGAATGTTTATCACATATATCAATAGCGAGAAATAATCTTATATGGAAGAATTCTATAACATAACACTTACCGATGGCGGTTGGATTGAGCTGGTGGTAGGAGTAACTAGCTTCGCTTTTCATGATGCCAAGCTCCTTAAGCCCTCTCCTTAGCATTTGAACCTGTGATTTTGTGCAGCTATCAGAAATTGTTACTTATTGTGTTATTGGCTAATTGCTCCTTCTGGCAGGCATTCTTTCCATTTTCAAAAGGATAAAAAAACATCCACCGAAAACAGAAAAAAATAAGATACCAATTGGATGACAACAAACTTGCATCTTATTAAATAGAAAGTTCCTTGGAATGGATAATAACGTATAACCTGATACTTAATTGGTGAACATGCTTTCAACACACATCGGAACAAAAGAAAATTAATTAAATTTTTGAGGAACAAAAAGGAAATTAAATTAAAATCAATCAAATTTTAATAAATCATTTGAGGTTAAATTAGGGTTGAGTTGGCGGAGGCTGCAGGGATCCCTGGGAGGTCACATTGGAGAGAAGAACTCCTGGATAAAAAAGAATTTGATGAACTTGTATGGTACCCATCTGCGATCTTAGTTGGATGAAGACCAAACGCCAGGGGAAAGAGCCGATTTAAGCACTAATATATTCAAGGTTATAATAGGCATGTCCTGAGGTGATTAAGGTTGTGCCAGGTTATTAATGAATATGGAGTTACACATAGCGACACCTCGGATCTGAAGTTCCATATATTGGGATTGAAATAGGCATGTCTTGGGTGCAGTCAGGACCTGATGCAGGTTTTGTCATGACCTGATACAAGAGCGAAGGTAAAAGTTTGGGATCACATGCAACTGCAAGTTTTGGAGACAAGAAATAGATAATAGTTTGGGATCACAGGTGATGGAGACTTGAATCCACTTAAGAAAAATATGCTATTAGCAAATATTCATAAATCAAGTCTAAGTTTAAAAAAACCATACAAAAGAATTTATATGATTTTAAAAATCCCATATCCTAGATATAATGCAACTAATATAAGGAAATCTAAGATAAGGAAACCCCTAGTGGGCTCAAGTAAACTAAGAAACAAAGTCCATAACCAAAGGCTAATGAGTAGGGCATAAGGCCCAAAATATCATTTTTGTTCTACATCAATTCTTCTCGACTAAGAAAAAAATCGACTCTGACGAATTGCAAGACGGCATAGATGATGGAAAACAATATCAAGATGATGAAAATTGACTTCAGATATCCGAATAAGTGTAGTTGGTGAATGATCAACCCAACGAACGAAGAGATGTTGACAATGTTGAAGTTCTGAATTTCATAATCTTCTGAATTAGCGGACTAGCATAACAATTGCTATCAGAAAAAACACTCAATTTCAAGGACCGATGATTTCCGCTTTTTTGTTGGCAGCATAAGCAGCAGGGGTGACAGATGGTTTGCTATGACGTTCAGCTTCTGTGGTGGTGAGCACAAACGGGAAATTGATGCAGCAGCATGATTGCGACGATGCCGATTGCTCAAATTTTCTATCTTTTCTTGTGGTAAAAATTAAAAAAAAGAAAAATAAAAGGTTGTTGTTTACCTCCCTTTTGTTTTTTTGTTTTCTCTATGTTTATTTACTCTCTTCTTTTTTCTGCTTTATCTCTTTTTTCACTTTCTATTTCTATCTCGTTTTTTTGTCACCAGTAAAGAAAGAAAAAAAACTCTTCTGTCTTCTCAATGTCGATGGGGGACGAACTTCTGTGGCCACAGTTCAGCGGCGACAGACATGAACAAGAGAATGGTGACAGCAGATATGGGCGTGAACAAACGGCAAGGTCGCAGCAGTGGCGGCATCGTGGTCAAAGATGATCCACTTAGGAAAAATATGCTATTAGCAAACATTCATAATCAAGTCTAGTTCCAAAGGAACCATACAAAAGTATATATAAGGTTTTAAACACCCCAATATCAAATAGTATGAAACCTAAATAAAAGGCAAAATAATATAAGGAAATCTAAGATAAGGAAACCCCTAATGGGCTCAAGTAAGCTAAACACACAAAGTCCACAACTAAAGACTAATGATTAGGGAATAAGTTCTGTAATATCATTTTTGTTCTACATCAACAAGTCATACCGAGAATTCGTGTATCTTTTGAATGCTGAAACCTGGTTTGCACAACTTCATGCATTCCTTGTTTGTCTCCAATATGAGACTATACAATTCTTCCTGGCACCAGTTTAAAAATGAACAAAGTTAGGTATTTCTTTTATGAGTGTGAACAAAACTAATTTAATTTTATGTTAGAAATACAGTGATAAATTTCTTGACACAATAGAAAACTCAAAATTACAACAAAGTCAAAATGTCTTTGCTAATATTATAGGATGAATTCATAAGCAGCTATTTAACTTGTAACCATTTCCAGAATCATAAAGAAAAAAACAGGCTGGAACCAAGATATTTTGACATAATGTGATAAGAAATTATTACAATCTCCTACTTGATTAGTATTTTCCAAAACTTACCAGAAAACACAATAGTAATAAGAAATAATAACTAGATTCAAGCAATATTTGCATTAGTAAGTGAAGACTTTGTTGAAAATGTTGACTAGATTATCAGCAATACCAATATTTTTATTATTTTCCCCAATTTCTCAAGCTGATAAAAAAAATTGATACATCACATCTATGTGCAGTTTAATAGTATGTGACACATCTGGTCATTAGTTAAATGAACCACACGCTGTACCCAAGCAAGCGACAACTGGACCAGAATCTTGACAACTTCACTAAATAAGTTTTTGAACCAAATCAAGTTCTTATAATCTTTGCAACAACCATCGGTTTAATCTTCGATGAATAAAATGTCCAGCTCTGATAAGTAGTTAAAAACTAAAGATCTTCTACCATCAAGATAAAGTAAAATATTGGCCCAAAACATACATTAAAATATCACTATTTTCCCCGAATACATTAGAATATCACTATTTCCCCCGAAACCTGTTCGAGCATCCATACTACCTTTAGGTATAGTTTGGCAAGTAGAATTTAGGTTCTTCCGGGTTCTTGATGAATAGTTGATTTGATAGATTAGTTCTAATAGTGTTTGGATGAATTAAAATGTAATGATGAGAATTAAAAAGTTGATTTGATAGATTAGTTCCGATGAGTGTTTGGATAGAATATAAGAATTAGAAAGATAAAATTTATTTTTTAAATTAGATAAATATTGTTTGAATAAAAAAATTGATGATTACTTTTTTAACATTTATTTAAAATATAATATTCTTATAAACCAGAAATAATAGATAATATTAAACATGAAACTTTTTTTAATAAATATTAAATATTTTAAATAACTCATTTGAATTGGTTATTATTTCAAATAATAAAAAAAAGAGTTAATATGGCTTTTATACTTAAACAATTATGTTAACTAATAAAAAATAAATTATTAAATTAAGATAATGATAATGAAAAATAATTGTTTGTGAGAGTAGAGATAGAAAAGAAAAAAAAATAAAATAAAAATAAAAATAAATTATAAATATAATAGAAAAAGAAATTAATTTGTGAGAGAGAGGTGAAAAAAAAGAATATGTCACATCAAAAAAATAAAGTGGGAGGGGGTTCACCCCTCCCGTGAAGATGCTTTGGTTCCACCAAAATGGTGGAACCAAAAGCAATGGAACCGGGTCACGTGACACCCAGTTCCATTGTTTTTGTTCTGCCTCGAAAACTGTGTTGGGTCATGTCGTTTGGCAGAATTAGTTAGAACCTAGGTTCTACCCTGGTTCTAGTTGCCAAACATTGCCTTATAGTACCTAAGACCTACTTCATTGCTCCTCAACTGAGACAAGATACATACCTACTCACAACTTTAACTCGAGCAATTCAGGTTGAATGCATATGAGTATATAATTCTTCCAACCATATCAGAATAAAAAATTTACCACACATAGCTTTTCTCCTATTTAATCCTTGTGAATCACATTGCTGAAAGTTGAAATGAGATGCAAGAGAATACATGGGTTTGACACTCCATGCTAAAAATAGCTTAGGACATTTTAAATAAAGCTCTTTTGAGAGAAGATTACAAGAACATGTCTGTTTCATCTCTAATGGTCATAAGACAGATACTTACCAAGTCTTTAATCTCAATTTTTGGGTTTAACTTGTTTTCAACTTATTATTTCCTTAAGACAAGTTGCTCATATGGTTGATACCCTCGGATACACCAAGCAAACTTAATACAAATACTTCATGGAGCTAAGGTTTAATCAGGAAACCAGCAGCAGATGATCAAAAGAACAACACCGATAAAACTTTGAAAGAAGGAGGAGCATCTTGTCAGAGAGGACTGAGCTGGGAAAAAGAATAAAATGGTCCTCTAGAAAACAGGTTATATTTTGAGGATAAATATACAAATTTACCCTCCAGAAGGATATTAAAGGTTTACAAATAAAATTTCATTTTTCTCGAAGAGGAAAAATGATGACTAGGTAACTCGGCTGGATAATTTCGATTTCATGTACTTAGGTCACATGATGGAAATAATTTCTAAAATTGACTCCTCATTAGAAGAGATTATTGTTCTACCCATCAAAATTTAATACAAGTATCCCATAGATAATATATATAAGCAAACATAACAAGGGCGCAATAAAATAAGCTTAGACATAAAGTACGATAGGAAGTTTACCTGAGCAGATGAGAAACTACCGCAAGGTGGCCAGGTGCGAGTTAAGTCACTTAAATAACCATGAAACTCGCAACCAATATCCATGAGTACAAGTTCCCCAGCTCTTATCTGTCAAGCTTCAATTATCAACTATCAACTACAATTTGGACAGCAAACCATTGATATCTACACTTTAAGAAATATGAAAGAAAAATACACTCTTACTTCCTGATCATTTCGTGAATAATGTATGACACTTCCATTCTTTCCACCACCAACTACAGGATTGAACCTAGATAACAAAATGCAGAAGTCAGAACTACAACCAAACACTCAAAAAACATATTATAAAATGATAAGAAAAAAAAAAGAAAATAAGATCTTAACAAAGAAAAAATATGTTGGTTTTGGTATTTGATTCACACTTAGAACAATAGAATCATAAATTAGAATAATAAAAACCAAGAAATTAGAATTTCAATAACTTACGCCATCCTTTGTGCTCCTCTCATTTTGCACTCATATTCAACCTTGGCAGACAACTTGCTCTCCTCTGGCAAGGTTCTTGAGAGAAGCATTGTTTGCAACAAAGACTAGTCAAAATGGAGAAGGTCACTGACATGAATTATAACTACCATATAAGACATTTCAACATTATCTGAAGAAATAAGATATAAATCATATACTAAAAGTACCTGACATGCAATAGATGCAGATTCTCTCATCAGTTTAATCTCTGATGGCGATTTCACCCATCGCATTTCATGAGTATATGATGAAATGTCTTCAACTTTGCCAGCGCTACTTGCCCTATTAAAAGCCTCAAACTTTGTATAACACTGTGAAGCCACCTTCCTATTATGGAACAACCTTGATGCTTGTTCAATCATTGCAGGGAGAATCTGCATTTCCACAGAAATGATTATAGAGCTCATGGTTGTTAATGGAAAATTGATACAGTGGAGGATTGAAAGGTGAGGAGATGATATTTAAATATTTGGAAAAAATTATAAAGTTAAGTTGACGGTTCAAAGCAATATCGCAAGCTTGAGATATATGGATGAAAGCACTATCAGAACTCGGCTTCAAAGTCCAAGGAATATACAAAAGAGATTTTGGAAATGAATTGGTATAGATTAAATTCATTGTTCAAATCGATTAACAAATATTTTACAGCTAAACTTAACTCAAACTAGAAAAAAAATAAACTAGGAAACAAATTATATCAGGAAGACAAAGCAAGATCTAGATTCAACTAAGATTCCCAGGAATCAATTGTTATGATATCATACACCTAGATTATACAAAGACTCATAAGAAATGGATAAACTACATACATGGTTTGAGTTATAACTAAAGAAATCGTGGGTGTACAAAAGCGGACAATAAAGAATTACAAGATTAGATAGACTAACTAGAAAACTCAATGCTTGTACAGGAATCTAATATTGAGTAATTAAGCCCAGCTATTTATGTGTGATATCAAGAATTTACATATTAGCAACGTTTCTTTGCAACTTTTAGAAGATGCATATTATCAATGTTAATAATGTGATCTGGACATGAAACAACTGCTAAAATAAACAAAACTAAAGCACAAACCTTGGATATCTTGCTCATTGGAAATGCTTTATCAGCCTTAAAAAAATGCAGAGCTGCTTCTACATCAGCAACTTGACCTTCCCAGGCTATGTCCTAGGATACATCAAATAGTCATGTCAGGTCCAGTATAATTAGAGCCAGTTTGCTTGTATAAATCAGTATAGACAAAAAGTTGAAAATGGAACTGCAGCCTTACATGAGGATCTGGATCTGGCATAAACATACATAGCCCACACTCTTCACTAAGAACTGCTATACCACCAGGTTGTGAGCAACCTGTAAGATAAAGGTAATCAGCATCCTGTCTAAATGTGTACGGCACCACATCCGTCATCATTTTCACAGGGGCAGATGCAAGTATAGCCAAGCTCTTTTCTGGAAGCAATTGCAATAGTTTCTTCCTTCTCGAAATATATTCATCTCCTGTGATGCCAGGTGTAATCTCCTCCTCCTTTAATAACTATAATATAAAAGAGGGTAAATACAAGAACATGTATAAGGTTAAATATTCTCATCTAAATGGTTTTGATCATTCATTTCATTGAAGCTCAATGAAGCTCATGAAAATGTCTCATATATGCACTTCCTAATCTTTAGATGAAACTTTTCTTTCCCTAACAATTCAGTACAACTAAAGCAAAAATCTGGAAGCTTGTGACCATGTAAATACATATATATATGGAAGATATTACACAGAAGTAAAGCAATGGATCCACTCAGGACTACAGTAACTCAAACTTAAAGCATTTGTAAAAAAATAAGATTCGACGAGCATGGAATCAACAACAACAACAACAACAAAGCCTTATCCCACTAGGTGGGGTCGGCTACATAGATCATACGACGTCATTGCGCTCGTTGATCCATGTTCATGAGATTCGACGAGGTTTTACGTTGGCTGTCGAGGTCTAACACAACCCTCCTCCTTTATCCGGGCTTGGGACCGGCTATAAACATAGGCGGACGACAAGCATGGAATCGAGAAGCCAAATTAGTCTTGGGACTACAAAGAGAAGAAGTATTAATATATCCCTTCAGAAAAAGAATTATTAGTATATGAACTGTCATATGATTCACAGAACAAGAAGAAAGATGATTGTGCTAAGCCACAATTAGTCAATTGTTTTCTTATGCTTTATGTAGCGTATAAAACACAGATTATTATATCAACAAATATAAAACGAATGACATGAAAAACTAGACTGGTCCACTTAACAAAAGTTTATTTAGCTGTCTAAATTTGTTTCTAAACTGATGTCTCAGACCGCCTGGCAAACGCGGACTTCAAACCCTCTAAAAAAAATGCAAACCTGAAAGGAACTAAACAGATTTACCATCTGAGAGAGGTTTTTCATCATAATGAAGACAATAATGAATAAACATATTCTTTGTTTTAAAGCATGAGGAACTATATTCTTGCTATCTTGCAGCAGTGAATTATAAACAGATAGAAGATACGAACATCACAGATAAATATGAATCTTGAGATTTACCTCAGGGTGGGACTGTGGAGTCGGCTGCCCAACATCAGTAGCCATTTCAGTTGCATATGCGATATGTCTAACAAAATCACTTGAATAGGAGAAATTTTGAGATGCAACCTGGGAGAACAACATAATAATTGGTATCCATAGAAATAGTTACTGCAGTGATTCTGTGAAGTAAAAATCTTGACCAACAGTTAACAAAAAATGTAGACCAATATTGGTTAAGTGTAGTGGTTTTCCTCGAGAAAAAAAAATTACTCGCCAGCTGACACCACAACTGGGCTTCAAAGTTCAAAGATACCACAACATCCTTAAAGAATGATGATTTTGCAAGAGAAAAAAAAACTAAAAACAAAAGGAACACAAATAAGAGCGAAGCAATCACAATTGGAAAGATTGACCATGGACATAATTGGCACAACGAAAAAGGATATTATGACAATCAATCATGTCCTAGTAGTGTAGTTGGAAATTCTAATTTCCGTCCTGAAGACCAAGGTTTGAGTCACAGCAGGTACTTTTGGATTGCATTTTCTTGCACAATTTTATTCCAACTTTTAGGTTTATGTTCTGTTCTACTGATAAGATTGTTCCTCGAGTAAAGTGACATCATACCATGATCTAGAGAGTGCAACAGAATGGATGCTAGAAAGGATGCAAGCTTTCCAACACGGACATTTTTTTTTTGAAACAAAAGTAAATGAGACAAAGAAATCGAGAGAATCACCAATAAGGTCGAATTCATTACAATTGAAGAGATCGTAGCCAAAATACATGCTCAATGCAAACAATGAATAAATTCAAGGAGAATAAAATGAATTTTGTTCCACAATACAAAAAAGATATTTTATCCATAACAGAAGAGAAAAAGAAAACAAGAGAATGACAAAGATTGAAGGAATTATAAATTATCATTCTTCCTTGAAGAGTGTCATTCTTTTTATAAGGTAAATTTCAGCAACCATCCTTTGAATTCCCAAACTTCATTTGTTTTCTAAAACTCCCCAAGCTCTATCCTCTTTCACTTAAACTCCCCCTTAACAACTTATGACTAATTGAATCAGATGCCTTACTAAAGGGGTAGTGTTATGTCACTGCCCCATATTGTCGCGTTGATACATAAAAAAGGTATCAACTAGATCAGTAAATTTAAAACATTGACCTTACATAACACCAAGAGAAAAAAAAAACCTCGCACAAAGAAAAGACCATGTGGATGGTCAAAGTGCGACAGGGCATTAGGTGAAGGTGGCGATAGGGCTATGGAAAAGAGCTGAACTGAGGATTTGCTTGAAGTAGGAATAAACAATAGGGTCGATATTGTCTTGAGATGTCAAATGTCTAAGAAAGCTGATCCAACCGACCTACAAGCATAGCACTTTACATGCATTTGATCCATTGAGCTCAATGCAATTTGAAAAATTGGGACTGCCTACACCCAAAATATACAATATTTCGCGATACTGAATTCATCCTTATGTTCTCTTGGCACTCAACGAGGACGTTTATGTTGGAGTTAGTGAATACTTCAGGACCTCTTGTTTCTCACACCGGGTACGCCCACGTGAGCTTAGGGGAACTGGAGTATTACCCAACGACATCTAACCCCTACGCGCGGAAAGGGGGGGTTCGGGGGGCACCGCCCCCGAAACCTAAACGGGTTTGGGCTTTTATTTAAGCT
>LTAE01002638.1:0-27738 GCA_001647135.1 Pontederia paniculata | reverse complement strand
TATATATATATATATATATATATTACTAATGAGGACCTTGTCATTTGTATTGTTTATTTAAGGTAATAATTATGAAGATTTTGTAGCACTTTCTTTATAAAATTGTCCTAAATCTAACGTAAACTAAAGATAAAATATTAAAACACAGCGATAAATTATCTATGAAGAAATAGATATTCATATTAAAGATTATTGTTATTCATCTTTAATATTGCACGCTAAGATAATTCCAATTCAAAATGAGATAGTATTAATAACTTTGGTTATTTGTTAATATTTTATTTATTTGTTTGTTAAAAATATAATTTAGATATAATCAATTTGAAACCTAATGTATATTTCAAACTTCAACAGAGCATGAACAAAAAACTTGAAATGGGCATTTCAATCATTTATGTTAAAAAGAAAAAAAATGCAATTGTTTCTCTATAATTTTGAAATAAGCACTAACCATGCACTATACTACAAGATACATTTTGGATTAATATTTTCTACCTTCATAGTTCATGTAGTTCTGGGTCCTTTTTTTTTCCCTTTTTTCCTTCTACTGATACAAAATGACCACACATACAAAGTGATGCCACAATATGTTATAACATACAATCCTGATGACAAGAGCAGTATTGAGTATGTCAAGGATAACAGTTATAACTAGAGGTGCAGATCTGCAAACACATATACATGGTAGCAAAGCCATATGTGTCACCATAAAATTAAAAGTTTAATCTTTGCTCTCTGATTAAGATAACTTGGTAGGATTGCCACTTTGTTGAGAGTATTCAAAAGAAATAAGTCTGTCTGTGGTGTTCCAGAGGCTTGTTAAGATAGATAGACTTTTTCTTCATACTTTTTTCTCATCTGTTCTACTTATCGCGCTTCTTGTATAGCCTCTCCAGGACTCTTTTTGCCTCACATGATGGGAAGCTGCCGAGGTCGTAATAATGAGGAGCAACATCAATCAACCTGCAAAAAGATCAAACCATGATAATGGCAACTGGCTTGTACAATCCTTTTTACCGAAACCATAATATATTTGAACATTTAACATTGGATAGTCTCATTGTATATGTAGTGCCACTGCTTATACTGCCAACAGATATCCGATAACATAAGAAATCACAAGAACATTGTATTTGTACTTTCCTAAACTAGGTGATGAAAATTGCTTACAGTTCACAAAGATTTAACTGTCTTTAAGTTTCAATATGGCTGAAGAATATAGAACACATAAATCAAGGCAAAGAAAAAGTTATTTATGTGTGTGATTAGATATGCATACATGGGAATGAGTACTAGAGGACTGAAAAACTATTAAATGGATGATTGCAAACCAATAGTACTATAATATGCGAACATCAAATGGAAAGTAAAACATATTAAAAATGAAAGCTGCAAACATGAACATATTTCTAAGTTGAACATTTCCAGCTTCTCAGCTGAGCAGAAACTCAGGATATACCATGTGTGTGATGTAGAAAAGTGAGAGGAACTATGAGAGCACAATAAGCAACCTAATTATAATCAACACATGAAAGAATCAAAGATCAGATTATAATAGTCTGTTTGGATGTAATCTTAGATATATGCATATGCAACACAGGATGAACTAATATAAACTTTACCACTCTCCCCGAACATCAGTCACTGTGCGAATGAAGTTCCTACTTGTCAGGACATACTCATTGTAGATAACCCACTCAGGCTTATGGTTCAGGCAATTCGATGGATGGAGATGAACAACCTAAAGTTACAAAAGACATTGTTTAAACTTGTGCAGGGGAAATTATGATAAATTATCAAAAGGAACAAGAAGACTAACTTGATTGTCCTTCACTGTCAAATAATGGCCAGTTCGCTCAAGATGACCCACTTGCATGAAATATCCTGCAAGCATTGCTTTCCGGATATTGATATAATAATCATGGTTGTCAAAATCTGTGCTACACATCTTGATGTTAAGTCTAGTCATGATCCGAACCAGCTGTTGTCTTACATTGTCAGCAGCCTTTAATGCTCTTTGGTTTATAAAATTCTCATAACACCATTTTGAGTCTTCATCTGCCAACCAAAGTACAGTTGAGTGCATGAAGATGAATAGCGCCCACTGATTGAAGAAATAATTATACTTTTTTAGGAGGATTACTTATGTACTTACTGTTTTGCTTGTATGCATGATATGCATTCAGCAGTGTCAGGTGATCCCCATCAACATGGTGAAATTGGGCTTTAGCTTCATCTGCAGCTTTCTGAGCCTCCCTAGGCCGGAGAAAGCAATTGGGTACTAGAAACATAATTTGTTATAACAGATGAGGCCCATTCTATGTCAGCATATGCATAGAGTTCGAGACGACACTGCTTCATATGAAAATTTCTGAGAAACTGAAACTATCTACATTTAGTGCCATCAGTGACAAATAAAAGAGATCCAATGTTGATCATGGTCATCAAAAAGTTCAATCAACATAAACATCAAACATACATATCTCTTATACCAGCCAAAAATCTGGTTTAAGAACTTCTATGCAAAAATAAACTGACATACAATCAGAATGAAACATATACCTGGACAAATAATGTAAGGTTGTGCATATATTTGTACTAAAGTAAAAGAAACAAGATAATGAAGATCAGATACTAATTGCCACTTATGATGCAGAACATGTCCGGTCACAAGCAAGCCTAAGCTTTACAGGTTCAGCATGTCATTGTTATAATAAAGCTAGTAGCCATGTATGGTTGTATCTGAAGTTGTATAACTATGCATGAAAAGCATATGATGAATCATAAAGATCCAACTACTGCACGAGTCCACTGACAGTATGTCAATGGTTCACAAGTAACAATATTGATACCCTTAAAAAAAGAACAAAAGAATTGAGCAACCAGAGGTATGTGACTGGCAATAAGACACCACTCCCAAACTACTTAGCAACACAGAATAGAATTTGTTTTAATACCTGAAAGCATCGCAGATATTGAGAGGATCTCATTGGAGCAGTTGTATTTTGGAGATTCAATGAGCATTTTTGCCATTTGAGGATCCAACGGAAACTCGCTCATTTTTTGGCCTAGATTGGTCAAGTTTCCTTCATCATCTAAAGTGCCTATGTAATTCAAAACTTCTAATGCCCGCATCAAGGTTTCTGGAGCAGGTGGATCCATAAAATCAAAATGGACAAGATCATCAATTCCAAGTTTCTTCAGTGCCAGAACAGTGTTTGCCAAATTAGACCGAAGAATTTCTGGATATGTTTGCTCTTGTAGATCATTCTGAAAACTTTTCTCGGTATAGAGTCTAAAGCATTTTCCAGGTTGGGTTCTACCAGCTCTGCCTGCTCTTTGATGTCCACTTGCTTTCGATATTGGAGAAACCAGCAAAGACTCTACACGTATTCTTGGGTTATACACCTTTTGTTTGGAGAAACCAGGATCAATCACATAAACTATGCCATCAATAGTCAAAGATGTTTCCGCAATATTTGTTGAAACCACAATCTTCCTTCCTGGGGATCCACCTTCCACGAGTGGGTCTGGAGCAGGTTCAAATATCTTCTGCTGCATAACCGGAGGCAATGTGGAATATAGAGGCACCACTTTCACGGGACCAACTTGGTCACCCAAATTACTGATTTCCTTAGAAATCTTCCTACATGCATCTTCAATTTCTTCTTCTCCAGTAAGGAAAACAAGTATGTCACCTGGAGCCTCACATATGTGTATCTGCACAACCGTACGAATGGCAGCTTCCAAATAGTCCCTTTCAGGCTCCTGTGTGTAGAAAATTTCGACAGGATGTAGTCTCCCAGGCACCCTCATCAAAGGTGCACCATTGAAGTATTTCTGAAATTTCTCAGCCTCAAGTGTTGCACTCATTACCACTAGCTTCAGGTCAGGTCTATTTCTCAAAACTTCCTTCAGCAGCCCAAACAAGACATCAGTTGCTAAAGTTCTTTCATGTGCCTCATCTAGAATTATCACTTTATATGTTTCCAAATATGGATCAGACATTGCTTCTCGTAGAAGCATACCATCAGTTAAGTACCTTGAGCCAGTTATATAAAGGATAATAGTTAACCAATAGAAGTGCTAGATAGAGTCTCAGACACTAAACAATCTACTGGTACACATCAAGATCTCTGTGGTGCAGAACATTAGGCTAATGGCTGACTCATAGGACCTGATTGTTCGCCGGTCGGTGTAGTATGACATATACCAAACAAATACATGACCAGCAAAAGAATCAAATATGTGATACTTGACTGGGACTGCATCTGTTTAAACTAAAAACAAATAGAGAAAAAAAAAGATAAAATAATAAAGCATTATCAGACATACTGGAAATCTAAAAGGATGTAGTTTCATGCAGAAGGCCACATAGGCAAAATGTATCATATTACACAAGCCAATGAATAGCAAAGGTTCAAAGGCTTACTTCAAGATCGTCTTTCGACTACTGCAATCCTCAAATCGAATGCTGTAACCCACTTCATCTCCTATTGCAACATCCATTTCCTCAGCAACACGGCGCGAAACGGACATCGCAGCAACCCTACGAGGTTGCGTGCAAGCTACCATTGGCCGACTGCCTAAGAAATCGACCTCAAGAACAAATTGAGGAATCTGTTCAATTAGCAGCACGCATTCATTCCGTCAAGGTCAAGTGAAAAAATTCATACAAGAAACCTTTTTTATACTATCACTGCACCAATCACTCGTCTAGGCACTAATGAAGCGTCCTATAACGCCATCAACCAATCGAAGTATATAAAAGTATCGATCAGAATTGAGAGGACCTGAGTGGTTTTGCCGCTTCCGGTCTCTCCGACGAGGACGAGGACCTGGTTGGCCCTGAGAGCCAGCAAGAACTCATCTTTCTGCTGCCACACAGGCAGGGTCTTCCTCTTCTCCAAGATCTCGTGGTATCGCCGGGAGTACGGGCGCCCCGTCCAGCGGTTGATCCCCGGAGGCAGCGGCGGGCCGTCGGCACCGCCACCGCCTTGGAACCTGAGGCGCTTGTTGGAGGCGGAGGGCAAGGAGGCCTCGTCGAAGAGGCTCGTCTTCCGTTTCAGCTGCGCCGCCATGACGCCGGAAGCGGAAGGGACCAACGGAAATGTGGCAGAGTACGTTCGAGCGTTGCTGCTTGCTTCCGCTGTGTGGGACTTCCGACCAGCTGCCGCTTGTCCAAAGCGGCAAATGCCACTGTATGAGGCATCTGTCTTTTTTTTGCTCTTTTCATTTTTAAGATATTACTGTTATTTTAAATATTATAAAAAAGATCTGAATATATATATATATATATATATATATTATTTGAATCATAAACAAAGAAAAAAAACTGAATCAATTTTTTGAATTAAAATTTGAAGATACGAACTAAATCCTTTATCAAAATACTCGTTTATTTTGGTGAAATTATTTTATAAAAAAAATCTTAATATTTACTATTAAACAATTATAAAAAAACTTAATCAACTGAAAAACAATCGTTTGATAAAAAAAATGGATGTTAAAAAATAAGATTTTTTAAAAAAAGAGAATCATTTCTTTACTAATCTCAACATAGGGAGTAGATAGCACATTTGTGTATTGTACAATATGTAGCACACTAATTACTCTATTAAATTTTATTCGATGACGATATTATTATTTTTATTAATTTTAATATATCTTTTTATGCACGAGAGTGATCCGATCTTAAATTTTTATTTAGTATATCATATTTTTATTTTTACTTATATATCGATCGTTGAATAAAAAATAATAAAATAAAAATAATGTTTCAACTTTTAAACGATCGAATAAAATTCAATAGCTAACATATTAAGTAAATTATTTTTAAAAATAAAAAAATTATTTAATATTTTAATATTAATTTAACGCGCTACACTATGTGTTACTCATAAGTGCACAACATATTCTTTTTTCTCAATTTTTATATATTTAAATAATCTATTAAACACATAAAAATAAATTACTTTTGTATTTTTTAAGAATTTATTTTTCGTAGAAATTAATTTTCACTAAAAGAAATATTAAGGTTGTTTATATAGTTAATATAAGAAAAATCAAATAAAAAGTAGTGTACATTTGTTTAATAAAAACTCTTACTAGATCAAGTGAAATTTGAAAAACTCTCACTAGATGAGAAAAAAATTGTTCATTTGTAATGCAACTTTCTGTGATCAATGAAGTGATAATAATTTTAAATATTAATAATTAAAAAGGTATTTGAATTAGATCTACTATTGGAGGATATGTCGACCTTCTAAACTTTTTTTCTAAAAAAACTAAGGCGCTGTTAGTTTATTAGTTTGGACAAAAATATTTTCCTATTTTTTTTTACTTTTTTGTTCGACAATTAAGAAAATCTTGACAAATGAAAACTATTATTAATTGATCAAAAAGTTATATACAACTTTAAAATAATAATAATAATAATAATAATAATAATAATAATAATAATAATAATAATAATAATAATAATAATAATAATAATAATAATAATTTCTCCTCTTCTAATTCTATCTTTTTACACATATAAAGATTAATTATATTCATTTCAATTTAACAATTACTACAGAATCAAACAGAAACTAATTTTTTTCGAAATTCTTTAAAATAACATTTATTTTTTCCCTAATTTTTTTGTAGTGAAACAAACAGTATCATCTATTATGGAATTAATTTTGGATTGAAAGAAGAATGCTTATAGTCCATAATTTTAAGTTCTCGCTATCATATGACCTTAAAATGCTTTATGAAAAAAAATGAGACCATTTTTATTGGGAAAAAAAAGAGAATTGAGGGGTTTTTATATCATTTTAGCCAAATGATCAGAATAATAAAATCACTAAACCTATTAATATTTTAATTGTTTCATTTTGTCTATGCATTATTCAGTCAATGGGAGCTTCATTTTACACATGCATCTTTGGGCCCTATGGTGGTCGAGCAACAGGACCTCCCAAAAACCAAATTCGAGTTAAACACTTCTGAGGCCCAAATCAATTTTGAGTTTACGTTTACATATGGATAAAATGTATATATGACACTTTATATTATAATGTGATTCATCTCTACTCACATTTAAGTATAAATATATTAATGTAAACTTGTACTAATAGCTCCTATATTTATGGTCTTCAGTATTCCAAATTCCTTAACAATGTTTGATGATTGAATTATTAAAAGTATATCCAAATGTGATAAAATCACATTTTACCTTTTAAATTAAATGTAATTTGTAAATCACATCTCTAAAAATCCTCATATTTTTCATAATTATAATATATGAAAAGAAGATTAATAAAATGACTAAAGAGTATTTTAGGGGTTGAGGCTTTTTTTACTAACTTGCATTGGGCTCACTTCTTCCTTAATAGAAATATTTTCAAAATTTGAACTCAAAATTTTTTATATGAACCAATTATTGGTAAATGAAAAAAAAGTTACCACGAGAAAATGATGCCCTCCTACTTATGATTGTTTTTAGATTGCATATTGAAAAGTTTTCATTAAGAGGTGCATCTCCTAATGAACAGCAACAAAAGGAATTCTTTTTGCCTAAACAAATATAAATCTCAATCCAAACATGAATAACTTTTTACTAGTTCAAAAGAAAAAAAAAAAGAAAAGAAAAGGAAACCAAACATCTATTCACAAGTCGTATTCAGTTAGGCATCATGATGCCTACTCCTGAATGAATCACCACAGGAAACAACATTTGTAGTTAGGTATCCTTTGCAGTGCCTTCCAAAACCCATATAACATAAGATAGGCTTTTTCTATGTCGGAAGATGTAGGAAATGAGCAATCTTTTTGGCATGGAATGGACCTCAACCTTGAGCTACTCATCATATCATCCACAGCCACTAATTAATGCAGACTTATACAAAAATGTTTCTGCCATCCACATCAAAATCGATGGCCCCATGAGACAAGCACAAATAATTAATCTGGACTGATGGATGGACTGGGACGTAGCTCGACCAACCCTACTGAGCAGGCCACCAACACTGCTCATATCATGCAGCTCCAACTCTTCTCTTGCACTAGTTGCTTTCCTCACCAGTTAAACTAGATTTCATGAATTTAACAGTGTTTGCTTCCAAGGTTAAGGATTTTATGATCGAGATCCTGTTAAGTGATGACTTGATTGATGCTTTCAAATGGACTCCTTTAGCCCAACATTAAATATGTTATCCAGAAGTTGGCAGAGGAAACACATATCATAACTGATTTCAGCAAGTAATGATGGACAACACACTGTTTGTATTTAAGAAGTTCTTCAGCACAGAGTTACCAAGTTGTAGACATAAATCGTGGTGTCTGAAGACGTTTCAGAATATTATATATGATGCATAATTGAAGTGATCAATTGTAGATCCACCTTTGCCACAAAAAAAAGGTTTGTCCTTTGTCTGTGACCAGTAAGTTGTAGACACAATGTGAGATCTAGGAAGCATTCCGGAGTCCGACAAACATGGACAGGGGTGTAAAAAGCTTATTGTTGGTATTCAAAACGTAACATGGTTACAGAACTTAGTACAGGGGTTATAATCAGAAAAAAAATTACAGTCTCAAACTGATAAGAAAAGAATCATCCCTTGTAATGGAAAGAAAATTACAGTTTGTCTCACGCTGGTCATTCAAACTCTACAGATTGAAAAACCACCAGTACTGGTTGTCTTCAAGTTGATCGGGAACTGATTGCTGAAGTCTTGCATGTTCTAGTGATCCGAAGCACTTCTGACTGATAACTGGGGTCCTTGTGTAAGACCTTTAGCCATAAGGCCATGGTTTAGGAATATAACAATGACGGATATATCATCATGAAAATGTCGGCGAACCTTCTTGTCGATTCTTTTAAGATCTGAGTACCGCATCTCTCTTTTTCTAGCTGCTTCATGAAGAGCAGCTTTAATGAGCCTCTTTGCACTTCCCTACATTTCAAAGTGTATCTTATAAGATCTTTCTGAGGAAAACATGCCAGATAAATCATATAAAAGAAATCAGTGCAAAAGTGTACTTGAATATAGCTTAACTGTAATTGGGGAGTTATAGAATGTAAAGGTAAACTGCCAAAATTTGCATTTCCAGTTGATAATGTTTAATTACAGTTTCATATCCAACCAATGCTAGAACTGTTGGTGCAATAAGATCTCAAAAAACAAACTTTTATATGGAAACACCGAGGATTTCTAGCACTGAAAATTTAAGATGAGATAGCCTATGAAAAAAACCAGATAATAACAGTTACTTAAGGAAATATCAATTTTCCTTTAATAACAAGATCAAGCTGAAATGACAATCCTGATTCAACATGCATCTACCAAGAACACCTATTCAGAAAAGAATCTAGAAGTCTGATGATGCTTCAATGGTAGTAAAAAAAGTTAATTTGCCTGTGTGATTAAAATGCATAACATTATAAGGCTTTATTTATACAAAAAATGCTCCAATAAATACATCATGAAAGTGTCTGTCTATGCTAGGATCAGATGTATATACATGAAGTGCATGCTGGAATGCAGTTGCATTTCACAAAAGTTTCCTTGCAATGTACAGCTTATTAATGCCGTTCTTACAGCAAATAAAAACATTGTCATTGTAGCATAGAACTTAAAGTCAGAAAGGAAGAAACATTTTGGCAGAGAGAACTAGAAAAGAATTGGAGCAAAATAGAGTAATGCAAACTTACAGCACGAGGATGACTGTGAACAATGTCAACCGCCTGTTGATTACTCAGGTGTTCCCATAGACCATCTGAAGCAAATATGAGGAACGAGTCACTTGGTTGAAGATGATGACGCATAATAGAGGGGTTGGCAGTCAAGATAGGCATGTCCATGGGTTCAGATATTCTGAACTTCGGATTGATTGGTTCACTGTTGAACTGTGCATGTTTCATATATGCATCACCTATAGATCTAGAAACCTGCAATTAACCATACAAGTTTAACAACAAAGGCCAAAAGAATATGCACACATTTTAATTAACAGAAAAGGTAATGTTTTTCAAGGAAACATTTTGCTCAACCGCTCAACCATATCTATGATAAAATGACTGTTATGCCAACAAGTATCCAATTATAAATTCTGGAATGGAAGATGCGATCCAAATAATATACCAGAACTGTGAATTTTTCTGTGATCTTGAAATTTACAAGCAGAAGTTCAGAAGCCAACCCTTAAAGTTTGGCTTTGGATATGGAATATGTTGCTTCGTGATCATTGAATAGGCTATTTCTTCCAGCAAATTGAAAATCACAAAAATGCCATGCTTCTTAAGTTCTTTTAAGTACTTAACCAAGCATACATCGATTGATTTTTTTTAAGAAAGAGGAAGGCCAAAACACATTTCACAAGCATGCTGGGAATTTTGCATGATTAAAGTAAAATTAAGCAAATTCGTCCATCGTAGAGAGGATTAAACTGAACCTACTAACGAAAGATATTTCAAAACTTACTATATACGGATAGGTCATGAATATACATATGCGTATATATATACATATATATATTATTATTATTATTATTATATATCTGTATATATATATATATATACAGAGATTAACCCACAGACTAACCTGTATAATGCCCTTGATCCTCCAAACTCCATGTTTTAGGACAACAATCTGGGGATCATTTGGGTGCTGTCCCTTGATCTCCTGCCTAACATCCTCCAAATTAGCATTATGCTCACTTGACAACTGTATTGCAGCAATCTCTTCAGTGTTTCCAACCTTCTTTCCAAGAACAACACGTGAATCGCCAGCATTTGCCACGTAAAGAGTTTGTTGGGATACAACACCCACCAGGCAGCATGAACCTGTAGTTGCTATTTCTGGTCGAGTATTCCACAGCTGGGAAACAAGTGCCATGAATCCTTCTTCAGTTGCTAGAAAGGCCCTTTGGATAGCCTCACTTGTAACACCTTGTGGTCCAGATGAAATTTCTGCATAAAGACAGCACATAATAACTCCACAAATCATTGAATGAGTAGCATGAAAATTTACTCATCCATCAACAGACAAGTGAAAGGCAAACAAGAAGATTTGCATACAACAAGACAAATCACAGCAGAGGTCCAGTTGGAAGATATTAAGTTATTGAGTTTTCACTAATAACTTCTTAAGACATCGATCTACACAAGATCAATTTTCAATTTTTATAAATAATAATAGCAAAAATATAGAAGTTGGCCTTCATAGACCAAGAATTCCAGAACATGTTAACCCCTGAGCACTAAGAATACCAGTCAATTTTCTAGACGAAATTCAAACCGTGAACTTAACGCAAGATAGCACGATGAAATCGCCCTTCAAAGATGCATGATCACATAATATAGAAAAGAAAAATGAAGATAACACTCTATAGAAGGAACACTATTGTGGAACAGGGATGGAGCCAGCTATGTCTGAGAGGGGCATTGGCCCCTCCCAATTTTTTGAAATATTATTAATGTATAATAAATAGAAAAAAATTGAAACTATATATTTTTAGAGATTGGTCCTTCCCATTTTCTCTGGTTGGCTCTGTCACTACTATGGAATATAGGATTGTGGAGACTGGAGAACTTAGCACTAAGGTGAATGATGGAGCATGAAATACCAATTGAGAACAACTACGCTTTCACGAGGTCAATCAAAGTTGACAAAAGGATTAAAAGATAGGATAGAGATTAAGCAAATGGAAAACACAATGCAGTTAATTAAGAATTTGATATCTGGGTAGTAGTTGCATAAAGCACCAGAAAAGTATGTTCATGTGTGAAAATTCAATATACTGCAAAGATGAGGAAACCAACTCTGCTGTCCAATTCGTAATTGTACCATCCATAATATGTAGCTATAAAACAGTACAACAATAAGTTGCATAAAGCAATAAGTTCAGAGGAAGAAAACATACAACAAGCAACAAAATGGCATATATGCAGAAATACTAATGATATAGAGTAGGAAGACTAAAAAATGTCAATGGAATCCTGCAAAGAAGAATCCGCATAAAGTTCATAAGGAACCAATACCGAAGGAATAAAAAGTAAGCATTTTTTTCAATAGAAATACAAGAATTGATCAGGAAAGGTAGAGTTTTTGTAGAATAAACGATAAAAATGTAACATTTTGGAGTTAAAATGGACAAATCGATACAATAACTTCCAAGAGGAGGCATGAAGGAAGGGCGCAGGCTGACCTCTGAAGTGAGCGAAGAGGTGGTCGCAGACGTAGCGAGCGGCGTCAGGGCCGCCGTGACCATCATAAACGCCGACAAAGGTGCCGAAGGGGCCGGACTCGATCTGGCTCTGGTCCTCAATGATCTGATTAGCCTGGACAACGGCCATGGAAAATTCGCCGCCGGCGCAGCGGCCGAGGTCCCGGTACCACAGCAGGCCGTCCCTCCCCTCCCTACCACCGGCGTTCAGCGACGGCGCATCATCACGGCCACCGCCACCAGCGAGGCCGCCGGCTCCCCCAGCGCAGGGCTTGAGCAGCGAGGAGAGTAGCCTCATCAGTGGTCTCAGCATACCACATCTCTCGTCTCCTACCCCACGGACCGCCCCTTCCCCCGCCCCAAGCGCCCCCGCTGTCGGAGTAGTAACAGCAGCTCGATTCGAACTCCGGGCGACGAAGAGGAGTAGAAGAAGGCGAAGTGGGTGCGCAGCGTAACAAAGGCGGCGCAGGTTAGCGCACGTTAGAACAGGGATGGCATCTAAGCCGGCGGTCTACGTAACTGGTAAATGGGCTTTGGACCCTTTTTGGACCGGCCCAGTAGACGTTTTAGTGGGGCCCGGTTGTCTTTATCCAATGGAAATGGACCACGTTTTCTGGACCCCACCAACGCACTCGAGATATTTCTTGGAGTACGAGGAAAAGAGCGCAAAAGCTTCCACTTTTATCCGCAACGGTCGCCTTTTTTAGCTTCGTGCCGATGCTGCCGCTCTCGACGGCGCTCGCCGCCGGCGCTGCTCGGTCTCTTACGGCGACGGATCTCAGGCGGCTCAAGGACGTCAAGAACCTTGTGGAATCCACTGGAGAGGTCCCTCCTCCTCCTCCGGCGGCGTCTCTCCCTGCTCCCGTCGAATCCCTCCGGCGAGGCAACTGGATCAAGCTCATCTGTGGCGCCGGCTTCGAAGTAGCACTCATCCTAAAAATTCGGTTCTTATTCTTCAACATTACTTCGCGGTTTCTTGTTTTGTTTATTGTCGTTCTATCTTTTAGGATGCTGCAGATGTTAGGAATCTCTCGCTCGTTTATGCTCTTAGCGGAGGTAACCGTGATACCTAGAAATTTTCTGGATAGTTTTTCGCCTTTTCGGATTGTTCGAATGCTTATTTTTCGGCGTAACAAGTTATGGTTGAGAAAAGTGGTTCATTTCACAGTGGATTGCATCGATTGTGCGGCAGAAGAGTCAATTGTTAACGCCGTCAATGAAGGAATCGAGGCGGCAATGTCGATTGCGACGCTTGGGAGGAGGCCATGGGTGATGATTAGCGTCAACGACGACGAGGAAGATTTGCATTTCCGTAAAGCTGGTAAATTTCTTAGAAACCTGAAGAAGCTAATGAATGTATTATTTTGTTTGTTTCATTTCATGAAGCCATGTTTTGGACCCTTCTTAGTTTTTGAGCTTTATAATGCTTCTCTTTTGCAGAATTCGATCCTGCTGATTGCCCACATGATTGTCCTAGACCGTGTGAAAAGGCATGTCCTGCGAGTGCAATAGTTCTAGAAAGGTTGTCAGATAGAGAAAATATTACTGAGGATGTCAATGCTCAGGGTAAACTTCAGGTGTTGATTTGTATATGTACAAATATAGTAATATTCTTGCTCGGACATGTATCCCTTTCTCTGACTAACGACTACACCATCTGCAGCATGGAGTTATTACCGAACGCTGCTACGGGTGTGGAAGGTGCTTCAAGATTTGTCCATATGATAAAATACGTGGGTAATATCTTCCATCATTTCAATATTTAATTCATATAACTCTGATATCTTGTTCAACAGCTTTGCTATCTCTTAGTGATCCCCTGCTATCTTTGTGTTTCATCTTATGAAGATGTTTATGTGTTGGATCGTTTTTAGGATCTGTGTCTTATCTTAGAGATCCAGCTACAACCTCTAAGCTTTTGCGGCGAAATGATGTGGATGCTATAGAGATACATACTCGTGGAAGGTACTGGCCAAATGCAGCAGTCTTCAGGATTGACCTACTTTTTGTATAATTGCATTTATATGCTCACAGTGACTATTATATAACTAGCGTAATGTTGCAAAACTGGATAGGCGCACTGATTTGTTCAATGAGCTTTGGACAAGCTTGGGTGATTCAGTGGAGCATGTGAAGTTAGTAGCTGTAAGTATTGCTTCTGGTTGTAATTTATGTTACACTATTGATAAAGTTCTCAAAAACACAAGCTTACATTTTTGTTTCTTAAATGGAAATTTGCACCATTATGGGGGGTTATGACATTTCCTTACTAGGCGTTTAGTTGTTTTCCCCTTTTGTGGACTGATAGTGAATACATTAAGATATAATGATCATTGTATAACAGAAAATACAAGATGAGACATTTGGATGAAAGAATTTGAGCATCGTGACCTTGAAGGACTCATGCTGGCATTGTCAGATTGTCCCATCTTGGGTCAGAATTGATACCAGATACCAAATTCTTCTTTTGTCTTCCGTACTTATATTCCTATTATGTTGAGAGATTGGGAAACATTAGAAGTAAAGAGATCATACAATTATGAAGAAAGTGAGTTTTGTTTGAGCTAGTTTATCTGAATTGTATGTTACATACGACTGAGATGGCTTCTTGGCTACAAGTTCTTCCATATGGAGCTCATAGAATAGCTTATAATATTTTATTGAGCCATACATCAAACATTATGCTATCCTAGCTGTACAACTATCTGCTTGGCAGTTGGTACTACCAGTTAACAGTTTAGCCTGTAACGCTGATTCAACCAGTCAGTACTACTGGTTTGTTTTATTCTAACAAAGTTTTATTCTCTTCTTGTACCTTCGAGCTTTGTCCACTTCCTTAAAATTTCTTAATTATAAGATCCTCTTGGATCAACTAAGCATTCACAAAATACTCAATTTGATTCTGACATGTCCATGCTATTGACTATTTTTATCTGATTTTCATTTAATGCACATTTGCATAGATAATCTAACACTAAATCAGTTCATTCATAGAATCGTTTTAAGCATTACTGATTAATAATCGTATAAGCAAATGGGTTAATATCAATGATTTTCTTTTTCAGGTTAGTTTGCCTGATGTAGGAGAAGAAACAGTGTCTGTGATGAAAATGATATATGAAATAATGGAGTCTGGTCTTAAAAGTTACAACTTGTGGCAGGTAAGCCATAGCGGAAACTGGTACATGTTATTACTTGTTTATACTTGAGGTAGTCACTTGATAGGTCTCGATTCTCTAGTTTACTGAGGTGAGTTATGGCATTAGCATAGTCGGAAGTTTAAAGTCCTGATATTATTGATAAGACTAGCAATGTAACAAAAGTTCGCTAAAGATTTTGAAATCTTGACTTAGTTGACAACATTAACTTAGAATATCACTTCCTTTTTTTTGAGGAGGAGAATATCACTTCCTTAGCAACTATATACTAGACGAAAATACTTATGCATAGGCTGGATATATACCATGGACATAATCATTATGAGATCCTTTTTTGCGCATTCATTTCCAAAACTACTTTAATAAAGACAATTATGTTTATGAACTGACTTTCTTTTTTCTCTGGTACCTCATTCAACTTGTGTGCTTTCTCCATGCATACATATCCGTAGTTTCCAACTTTCCATCCTATGTTTACTCAAATTCTAAAAGATATATATCCACTACTACATATGTTATACACACAAGGTAATGAATTAACATCTTAATCTATGTTGCTACAGCTGGATGGACGACCAATGAGTGGAGATATTGGTAAGAGCGCAACCAGAGAAGCAATTGCTTTTGCTGTTCGTTTGTCTGCTGCTGGAAATAAGCCTCATGGTAATATTCACACGGGATAATAGGCATGATAGATGCAAATTGTAGGTCGTTTGTGGTTTTTCTTTCTCCAAGAACAGTTGAAGAACTTTACCTTCTTCATTGTTTAAGGGTTCTATCAGATCGCTGGTGGGACTAATTCTTTCACCATTGATAGTTTAAAGAAGGTGGGGCTCTTCCAAACATCCATGTGTAATGGTAAGTCTTTTTTCCTTTACATCATCAGGCTTAGGCTTATCTAATTATCTATTCCTCTGGTTGGAATTTCTGAAGTGTATGAAAAGTGGTTGCTCAGAGATAATAGTATCCTTGCATTGCGACATTTGAAGTTCGCTTTTTTGTATTGAAGGATCATTTATGACCAAGATGCAGGATATGTAAGCTCATTCTTTAGACTTTTGAGCTAAAAGGTAGACTTGGTGTTTGGTGCTGCTTTAAGAAACATGATTCTTTTTACTGGACTTTAAACAGAAAACAATAATAACAGGAATAATTTAAGAAACATGGCGAACTATTATCTGTAGAAGCAATCAGTAGTCAATGAGCTTTTTGTCAACTTATACAGCATGTACATGGAGTGACTTGCCTGAATATTTTACTAGTATTTCAGGGAAATCTTCAAGGGTAATGGGTCCTGCGAAACAAGCTGATTACGAACAAGCTTTCATTGGTGGCATTGCTTATGGCGGTTATGCACGAAAGGTTAGTGATGGAGACTTGAATTCACTTAGGTGAAATATGATAATAGCAAATATTCATAAATTAAGTCTAAGTTCCGAAAATGCTTATAGGGTTCCAAACACCCCATATATCAAATAGTATAGAAATCTAAATGAAAGGAAAACTAATAAAAGGTAAGCTAATATAAGAAAAACTAAGACAAGGAAACTCCTAACTAGGTTCATAACTAAATTAAAACCACAAGTCCATAACTAAAGACTAATGATTAGGGTACAAGGCCTATAAGCTTGTTCTTATTCTACATCAATTCTTCCCGATTGAAAAAATATCAACTTCGAAGAGTTCTAAAGATGGTATAGATGATGAAGAACAACATCAAGACGACGAAGATCAACTTAAAAAAATCCAAGCAACTACATTAGGTGGCTGATAAGACCAATGCAATACGAAGCGATGATGATATTTGCATGATAAATTTGGGATCTTCAGAATCAATGGACTGTTAGAACAATAACTATCATGAAAAGCCCTTGTAGACAAGAGAGGAAGCTCAAAAGGATCACAATATGAGTTAAAATTTTCAATTTTGAACACGGAGCTTATGTTGTGTAATCAGGTGGCGGATTAAGTATATAATCATTGGTTCTTGTCTACTATATAACGTAGTAGTGGCTCGCGCATAAAACTCATTATAAGTAATTTGAGGATATAATTCATGACACATACGAAACATCCATAAGCATTCACATGTATGTCCACAAAAATATTATGCTTATCAAAAGAAATTTTATAGTCATTATTATAAAAAAGTACTTTTGATGAATCTCAACATAGATATTAGCAATATTGAGCTTTGGACAAGAAACTTATGACGAGGTGGAGTTAATGGCTCAAAAGGATGACAGAGGGAAGTAGATGAACACAAGTGATTAGATTGAATAACCATGACATCAATCTTGACAAGGGATTTGTCAGTAAGTTCTTTTTAAACATCAATGTCATAAAAGTGAGATGCACGATTTCATTTCTTATCAAAGGGAAGTTACAACTAAAGAACATGGAGCATTGAAAAAGTAATTATTGAAAATTGACGAGTATCTATCAATGGAGTCCAACATAGTACGAGGAAAAGAATGTATCACAAGGGACATGGAAATCAAATGGGGTGTGCATTTCATGGGGACGAGAATTAGTGGACAAAGGCTCGCTAATATTTAGAAGCTCAAACGATTGATCAATCTCCTCAAGTTTATTATTTGAATACGTATGAGAAAAAACACTAGGACCCCAAACTATTTTGCTCAAAGAGAGGAGTGCCATTGGAATTCGAAACTATCGACCCAACAAAATGAAGATCATACTTGTCTATCAAAGGAGATAGAGGATCAAAATTATCATGGATGGCTCATCGAACTCTACCAGACGAAAGTTATTATCATACCAAGAATCAGGTGAATCATGCGAAGGAAGAACAACTGTCTCAAAGTCGATGGCAAGAACACAACACGAGCACTGAAAGCAATATGATCAGTACTATGATGATTAGAACATGTGCATGTGGTTCTTTTGGAAACAACATATGGACTAGACTATGGTGGACTAACCAAAGGAGAAAGACGATCATCTTAGAACACAAGTGAAAATGAAGGGCGTACTCGTGGATCACCCGAAGACTTAGGCAAAACACAATTACTTTGATTATATAGGTATGACTCAATTTGAAGAATTTCACTAAAGGCATCATTTAAGAATTCAAATTCGTAGTGCTGCATTTCACGTTTAATTTTAGGGCGAAGATAAATGCGTGAAGCGACATGTTCAAGATATTTATTGTCACAATGATTTCTGTCTTCTAAAAAGGTTCCAATTCTTGGACAGTCTAAGAACTCTCACAAATTCATCAAATCCAAAAGTTTATTTTGATATTGATTAGGAACATATCGCTATTTAAGTTTAGTTTTCATCTCAGACCACAAATGAACAGGAGGATAGCCAAAATGTTCTATTATGTTGATCATTGTGTCATTAACGCTTTGTGAAACCTTGAAGTTTCATTTTAATGAAATGAGCACAATGATCAGTGAACATATTGTGTTAGCCAATTGAGGAATGGTTTAGGCAAAATTTCCATCATGGAATGGGCATCTTTGACCTGACAAGGGCGATCAGTCTTTGGTGGGTAATGGCATTGAAATGGAGAATCGTGTGAAGGTAAATGATGCCAAGGAAGGTCATGTGGAGGTTCATATGCCGAAGGACCTTGAACCAAGTGAAAATCATAATTCATGTGTGATGGTTTAATAGTTTTATTGTAATTGATGAACGAATGACATTTTTGTGTGGGAACGTTTATTCTGCACCCAAGGATGTCACACTGACGAGCAAGATCGAAGGTATCAAAAAGAATTGAATCAAAAGGAGACTGAAGCTAGTGTGAGAACTAGGACTATTGCTTGAGATATTTAAGACCTATATTAAATATGCAAGAAAATATTAACATGATCAAATAATAAAATAAGCAAATTTCAACTAGCAAGCAGTAGTAACAAAAAAAGGTGAAATGGAGAATCGTGTGAAGGTAAACCATGCCGGGGAAGACCATGTGGAGGTTCATACGATGAAGGATCTTGAACCAAGTGAAAATCATAATTCATGTGTGATGGTTTAGTAGTTTATTATGATTGATGAATGAATGACGTTTTTGCGGGAGGACGTTTATTTTGCACTCAAGGATATCATGAGCAAGATCTTTGATGACCTCAAAGGTATAAAAAAGAATTGAATAAAAAGGAGACTGACAATTAGTGTCAAGTTGAAAATTATGTAGAATCAGGACTATTGCTCGACATATTTAATACCAATATTAAAGATGCAAGAAAAATTAACACGATCTAATAATAAAATAAGCAAGCATTAGTAAAAAAAAGTGATTGCAACATGATGATGCATATACGAGAACAGGAAAGTGGACCTCATAGGGGAAAAAAGTTAAATAATACATGAAGCTAACATACAATCCTATGAATCTGATACTAGTGTACTAAAATATCATGAAATAGCACGTAAAATGAACAACGAGAAAAGAAGTTATCTAATTCCAAAAAGCATAGTGTCTCCTTCTGTGACATCAATATACGTAGGTGCGACAACGGTAAGGGTAGCAGCTGCAAGGGTTGATCTTAGCACGAGGGCACAACAGGTGGATAAATACGCCTTGTAGTGACCAAGGTGGTGTTGGCAAATAGAGGCGACGATGACAAACTTCTGCAGCAGTCACGCTCAAGTGAGAATGATGATCAACAGTGCAGGGCTGCAATGACGAACAAAGGCTGATTGACTCGAACAACAGTGATGGTTGATGACTTCGAACTGTGGGGCAGATGGCAGCTGGTTCTCTTCGCAGGAACTAGGTGAATGCTAAATGGGGCAAAGAAGCAAAGCGGCAGTGAGCTGTGCAATAGATGAAAGCATCAACTACACTTGAGAGTTAAATTTATGGAACAAGAAGCATAATAGAGCAGCAACAACAACCATGCTCTAGTGACTTTGTTTGCGCAAAAACAGGCTTGTCACGACTTTGTTTGCAGCATGATCGATGATGTGATGTGTAGAGGCCATGGAGGTGAAGGTAGCAGTGGTGTTGTTGAAGAGGGGGCAACTGGGCATAGTACTCTAGCGTGCTAGTGTAGCAGCATACCATATCGGTGGAACTGTAGCACTGATAGAGAATGAGTCACAGCAGCTTCTCTGTTGCGCATGGATGATGATGGAATGGTACAGTAGTCAGGGTTTGAGAACAAGCATGATCACAAGATTCACAACCATTTAATGAAGATCAAAGAATTAGTCTGCTTTAATATCAATTGTTGGAGACTTTAATTCACTTAGGAGAAATAGGTTAATAACAAATATTCATAAATTAAGTTAAAATTCCAAAGGAACTATATAAGAGTAAAGATTAATATTAAGGCATAAGGCTCACATCCATAAGCTTATTTTCATTTTACATCAGTTGGCTTTCAACTTGAAGCCATTTTTTGCATTGGAGTCATGGTAGCACACGGGCAACAAATTTTGTTTTTTGAGCGCCCGATATTTTAAAGATATGAGGAAGTTTTCTGTGGCATGTGTCCTCATATCATGAACTTTCTTTCTTCTAATCCTTGGTTGCTGTATTATCCTATAGATTGTTGGAAGAGTTCTGGACAAGATGACCGCTGAGCATGGTCATGCACTCATAGAGCAGCATCCAGAGTATCTGCTGGAGGCTCTTAAAGAAGCAATGGCATTAGTAGGGCCTGTGAAAGGCTATACCATGCCCAAGATTTAAGATAACAGTGGCCACAAAATGACTAGTCAAAAGGTGAGATCTTTACACCATTTGGTTAATCTTGTATGAATAACTAAAGTAGAACTAAAAATCATCCCAAACTTGTATATATCTTACCTAGTTGCCTATGTGAAAAAAACTGGTACAGTCCTATCTGGAATGTATGTGAAACAATTTTGCTTTACAGATTCATGGCCTGTATTAGAAATCATCACCATTTATTTAGCAAACAAATTATGATATAATTGTTGTTGGCATAATCAAATAGCATATATGCTTGAGTATTAACATCTTTTGTCGACATCAGGAGGGCCTTCCTTTGAAATATATAACTTTAGTGTTCTTTTTTATATATTTATTTGTAATAATATGTCATTGACATTCATATCTGTTGAATGAGTGGTAAGTCTCTTATGTTATTGCATTTTTTTACAAAGTTATAAGTTGAATTTTAAAAAAATAAATCAAATAAAAATCTCCGTTTGGGCCGCTGTCATGGTGGAAATAAGTTTGGGTCTTTGGCGGCTCATAGCTTAGCATTTTTTTTCTCAGATAAACTACCTTGGCATATTTGAGTCATGTTTGTCTCATCCTTGTTTAGCAATCAAATCATTCCTAATTTAAAGTTTAATATATTTATCTAAACATGTTATACTCCTTGGAATCATAACATTCCTTGGAATGTGATTCTAAGGAATCATATTCCTACAAATCTAATATTTCCACGTTTGGTTCGAGGTCGGAATCAATTTAAAATAAATTTAATTTTATAATTTATATAAAAATAGAGAACATTAGAAAAAAATATGAGAATTATGTAAGAGAGTGAAAAAAGTGAGATATTAGAGGAGGAGAAAATAAAAAAAATTAAGGAGAAAGAAAGTTATGATATTAAAGAAAAGATAAGTTAAAGATTATAGAAGAGAGAAAGTAAGTATATTAGAAAAAAAATTAAGGACAAAAAGTTATGAAATTATATTATAGGAGAGAGAAAAAATATATTTGAGGAGAAAAAAAAGTATGATATTATAGGAGAGAGAAAATGATAAAATTGGAGAAAAAATGAAAGTTATGAGATTAGATTATAGGAGAGAGAAAGTAAGGTATTACATGTGAGAAAGTGAGATAGTAGATGAGAGAGAAAGTATGATATTATATTTGAGAAAATATGAGAAAATTAAAGGTGAGAAAACATTGTGAAATTATATTATAGGAGAGAGTAAAATATTATAGGAAAGAGAAAGTGGGATATTACATGACTGACAAAATGAGAAAAATGGAGGAGAGAGAAAGTGAAATATTATGTGAGAGAAAATGAGACATTACAAAAGAGACAAAATAAAAAATTAGACGAGAGAAAGCTATGAGATTATATCGTAGGAGAGAGACCATGAGATAAATGGATGAGAGAAAAAGTGAAATATTATAGGAGAGAGAAAATGAGATATTACAAAAGAGAAAAAAATGAGAAAATTAAAGGAGAGAGAAAGTTATGAGATTATATTATAGGAGAGAGAATTGAGATATTACATGAGAGTGAAAATGAGAAAAATTGAGGAGAGAGAAAGTGAAATATTATAGGAGAGCGAAAGTGAGACATTACTTCAAAGAAAAATGAGAAAAATGGAGGAGAGAGAAAGTGAAATACTATATGAGAGAGAAAGTAGGATATTAGAAAAAAAATAAAAAAATATTAGATGAGAGAGAAAGTTATGAGATTAGATTATGAGAAAGAGAAAGTGAGTTATTAGAGGGGAGAGAAAATTAAATATTATATGAGAGAGAAAATGATGAAAGAAAAAAATTAGAGGAGAGAGAATGTCATAATATTAAAAAAGAGACGAAAATATCGATATTAGAAGAGAGAGAAAGTGAAAAGTTCATACAATTTATTTTAAAGGTGAGATAACTTTTAAATAAAATAAAATTATAATTTTTAATAGTAATCCAAAGATTACCACACTTTTTAGAAGGAATAAGATTCCTTTTATTTGATGGAATATCATTCCAAGGGGAATGTATGATTCCGAAATAGATTACCAAGTTAACCAATCCAAACATAGAAATATAATATCCCTGTATACATTCCAAATTATAATTTTTTTCTTTTTTTTATATTATTAAATAAATTGTTTTTATTGTTATTAATTATATTATTAGTATGATTGATTAATGATAATGGATTATTAATACATTATAATTAATAATATTTTTATATCAACTAATGTAGTACAATAACTATTCAAAATTACAGTTACTAATGTATTATTATCATTTTCAGAAAAAAATACGTACTAATTATTTTATAAATTTATTTTCTTGTGTATCCATTTTATACATTTGGGATGTGTATTATGATCCAAATTAAATTATATAAATTTTCAAACTCTATTACCTTTATCAAGATATCTTGATAAATATTGCATATTATTTAATAACCCTTTTATATCATAAATAAAATAATATGGATTGCTAGACATATTATTCATGCATAAGTGATAATATTTTTTAAAAATAACCTATGTTGTTAGGCAATGTTAAAGAATGCAGACGAATAAGTTATTGCATATCATGCCATGCTTCATAATTTTGATTAAATATTGCATATTATTTAATAACCCTTTTATATCATAAATAAAATAATATGGATTGCTAGACATATTATTCATGCATAAGTGATAATATTTTTTTAAAATAATCTATGTTTGTTAGGCAATGTTAAAGAATGCAGCCGAATAAGTTATTGCATATCATGCTATGCTTCATAATTTTGATTATATCTTTCAAATAATAATTATGTTTATTAATTTTTTAAATTTCACTCGTGAAAAAGAAACTCTATGATTAAATGAATTGGTATTCTATAATCATGAAAGTTCAAACAAGTTTGGAAAGGAGGGTACGTGGTATAAGGACGTTCTTGTCTCCAAATATAACATTCTTTTGTTAAGTCACGTTTCAGATATTACTCAATTTGAAGGAAAAATAACCTTGTAAACTATTAAAATATAAAATTTACTGAATTTATTACCTATTTGAATAGGTAATATTATACTACTTATTTATAAATGGTAGGATGTTAGATGTAGGATAATTTATAATAAACTCTTTAAAAGAGAAAAGATTTTATATTCATCTATGTAGTACGATATTATTTACTATTTTCTAAAAAAATTATTTTTTATGTTGTTGTGTACATAAAATTTGTATATTGTATAAAATTATTAATGACTGCTCCTTCTCATCCCAAGGTGCTGTGGTGTAGTCGGTTATCACGTTAGTCTTACACACTAAAGGTCCCCAGTTCGAGCCTGGGCAGCACCATCATTTTTTGTTATTTTTTTTGTAAGGCCGCCTATTTTACAATATATGTTATATTCTAACTTAATTTAATTTAATTAGATATAGATAAAAATAAATTTAACTAATTATATATCGGTACGGGCATAGACTTCAGATTTTTTTTAATTAAGATCACTATTTTAATTCTCTATTGAAAAAAAATATTATCATCTTATTCTAACAATATATTTTGAATGAAATCATTGTTTATATCTTTATTGAAAAAAAAAATATCTTTTTATCATAATATTATATTTTGAACAAAAAACAATCAAAATATAATGGACTAACTAATATTATTCTGTTAGATCACTGCTAAACAAAAAAATAAGAGTATATGATTTGTTTTGTTTATGATTCATATTGTTTTTAGACTTATTATTATTATTATTATTATTATTATTATTATTATTATTAAAAAGAAAAGCATCACCAAGCACAAGCAAAAAAATCAACGGACCAATCAAGAGTGGTTGACACAGTTGGTTAGTGAGACTGTGCCTTGGGAGGACGGGTGCTAGTAGCCCCGGGTTCGATTCCCAGAGAGACCACTTTGATCATGATTTACCTTCGCCGCACCCGTCCGAACACTGGATTAGTTAGATGCTAGTAGTCCTTGAAACCGGTGGGGTTCTACCTTTAGACCCAAAAAAAAAAAAATCAACGGCTCCAAGCATCAAGATGTTTTTGGTACTTTTCATGTGTTAAATATTTAAGATATATATTATATTCTTTTTTATATAAAAATCTTCAACAAAGGAAGAAAATATAACATTAATATCCATGGAAAATAATCACATTTTCAAGTAAAAGACGACTTCTATACATAATAATCAATTATAAAGAATGCAAGTTTTAAGGAAGAATATAGTTTTAATGAGAAGTATTCGAAAGAAGTCAAAGTTTATTCTCTGACGACACATATTTCTCTTATGATAGTAATGTTAAATAAATGATTTAATAATAACTATGGTATTATGAGTTTAAAAGTTTAGGATTATTTTCATTTCTCCTTTGAACTATCGTCAAATTCCAAACTTACTTCTAAAATATAAAATCGGAGAGAAATAGATCTAAACTTTTTTCGATTGGATAATTTTATCCAATAGTCTACTATTAAATTATTTTTATTTTATTAAATTAATATTTTACCTTACTTAGCTTCTCCCTTTCTCTATCAGCCTTCTATTTCTCAATTCTCTCTTGTCTATGCTTTGTCATCTCTCTCTCTCTCTCTCTCTCTCTCTCTCTCTGTGTTCTCTCTCCTTTTTCTCTGCACTATCTCTCGCATGATGCACATGGCGTAGGCAAACTCGTCGGTGTGACGAGCTCGCTACGCACGGCGAGCTCACCATGCGAGCGTTGCGAGCTCACCAGCTTGCGTATGGTGAGTTCGCATGCACATGGTAAGCTCGGTGGTGAGCTCGTCGCGCATAACGAGCTCATCGCACATGGTAAGCTCGCATGCGCATGGAGAGAGAGATTAGACACTGATGGGCGTCGTGTAACAGGTCAGGTTGTAACAGAAAAGATTCGACTGTGACACATGTTGTGACAGCTTTAATGACACTCAATTGTACACTACAAAGACAAGTTTTAAAATTTATAAAACACCAAATGACATAACTACTGCTTTCGCAAAGCGCACGGGTAGTTGTAGTACTTTGGGATCGATCCATAGATTGGTCAATTGAGTTTCCAAGAAGATTCTTAACTCAACTCACTACCCAAAGGATAAAATATTGTTGATGGAGTTTGTTTTGGGGGTTTTTCAATACGAGAAAGTAAACCGAGAAAATATCAATGATAAACAATATTTCCAAGGCAAAGTTTCACTTCAGGATCATTTGTAGTTGTCAAACATTAAAAATGAATGAATCAATTCTATAAGAAGTTCAAAGTACAAAATCATGCAACATTCTATTGCTCAATGATCCGATCTAATAAATCATTGTTCAAAGTCTTAGATTGATTGAATAAGTTATCCAAGGGACAGATCCACTATCGTCATAGGAATATCCCTTGAAATTCTTTGAAAATAATACGCTCGAATCAATCTATTAAATTATCATAACTCGTCGTCACAAGCTGGCATGTTTCCACTGTTATGCTAGATTCCTCTGTATGTAATCCCAAATGATCCCACCAAGGCTTGATTCAGGTGAAGATGTACAGACGAGGACTCAAATTGATGTCGAACTCAACATATGGATCATCACGATCAATCGTCACAAACGAACACTCCTCGTCGTGACAGATTCCCCAGTTACACGACTTTGGGTGATCCCGGTCAAGGGTGATCCCAAATAAAGAGTTGCTACTGATAATATGATAACAACTAATCGCACTCGTCCATCACAAAACTAGTCATTCTTCAACAATCGTGATAGATTCCTCGGTTACACGACCATGGACGATCCGGTCAAGGCTTGGTCCAGATGAATTAGAACGAACGTAGACTTAGGGATATAACTACTTCAAAGATTTCTCAATTCTCAACAATTGTGACACACTCTTCGGTTACACAATCTCGAGTTTGACCCGAATGAACTTTTGTTTGCTGTTGTGATCTACAATTAACCGCCAATAGTTTACTTCAAAAGAATTTGCTTGTTGACTAAGGCATCCTGGTGATATATTTCCTTATTTGTTCGGATTTGATCTTGAATTGTGATCCCTTCAATCATGATTGTGTTCCTTCAAGCTGTCATTCTTTTCTTAATTGAGTTGTGATATGTTTGCATAATTGGGGCTGACTTGAGTTGAAAACCATCTTTGCCTCTTGATTTTGGGGATTCTCTTTATCAAGGGTGGCGATTTTAATTTTAAAATGAAGGGTCGGATCCTTGCTTGCCTATTTCTACGTTATTAGCTCAAAAATAGCATAACAAACTCAATGTTATAACGAAATGAAATATTTCCTGAGAATGAGTTAGTCAATTATATAGATGTAGCAATTTGATAAATATATGGCAAGAAAGCCTCAAGTGGCATGCAAAATACGATCGAAAGATGACATGAATAAGGGGTGAAAATAGGGGTAAGCACGAGTCGGGACGACCCGATTGTCCCGACCCGATTTATCGGGATCTTTTCCCGATCCGGTTCCTATCTGGATTCGTATCAGGTCAAGACCTAAAATACCCGATATTATTCGGGTTAAAATCGGATTACTATATAAAATACCCGATTAGTCCCGACCTGATGTTAATATTTAATTATTTATTTCAATATATATGATTCTTCTCAATTTTTAGTTTACAATTATATATATCTAGTTCTATTTCAGCCCATTCACAACTTACCCTATATATATATATATATATATATATATTATATATATATATATATTAT
>LTAE01002637.1:0-36889 GCA_001647135.1 Pontederia paniculata | reverse complement strand
AGGAGATAGTGAACTTCGAAGATCTCGTGGGAGAAGATCGGAGCGGGGACGTAGGCCAGGAGTTCGGCCGAACCTCGATAACAAACTTCGTGTTTGTTTGTGTGTTTGTGTTTTCTCTCTTTACTCTCTTCTCTGTTTGTTTATATTCGTATATGCGTGCTTCCGCTAACATAATACACTAAGATTAAAGCAAAGAGAGTAAAAGTTTTTAATACACCAATTCACCCCCCTCTTGGTGCCATCCAGATCCTACAATGTTGGCCATTGTTTGACTAGCTGATGTGCACACTCGATACTACTTCGCCTCTTCTCGCATGTGTTATCCTCGACGTAGAAGAGTGGCCAACCTAAGATTGTTCATCATCCAATGGGTAATATATAATTTTGGAAAATGATGACATTGTAAAAGGTCTGTTGGAACTTTACCTATGAGTATAGCTTGAAAATGATTGGCAAACTTATTTAAAAAGATTGTATAGTGATACTTCAGTGCTGAAAAAATGTTCAATTATAGTTATACATGGTGGGATTGATTGGTATCTTTGGCACGTCTATTGAAGATACAAACTTGACTCAATACACCAAGTCAACAATGATTATTGATTCATAAAATAATAGAAGGACAATATATATCCAAAAAAAAGCAAGGAGAATGAAACAAACTTCAACTAGCAATAACATTAATGTCAACAAGATGATCATAGACAACATGAATAATAGTATGGTATAGGCTCAAAGCAGAAGTCATCTACATGATCATGGACATTATGAAGACGTTGATGCTGATGATCATGACAATGAAGAAAACATATTAATCAATTATTAATAAAGAGGTCATCTTTGTAAAGAAAATTACAAATATTAACATTTTCAAAAAAGGACAATTTGAAAATAAAATATTAAAATACGAAACTTTATATCTATATATTATGTTTGGCAACGTCAAATACTTTGATTAACGAATTGTGAAATACATATTAGTGAGTGACATATAGCGATTTGATTACTTAATTTAATAAAATTATGGGGAAAATGAAGGTGTTGAGTGGGTTCACTCAACACCCTATGTTGAGCATCAACCATATAAAAGGACACACTAGCATGGAGCAGGTCTCGTATTTAGGGATTTTTTCTCTCTCCTCCCAAATTTCCACGAAAGGAGATGTGATCGACGTTTTGTCAAAGAAGAAAACCTTTGCCAATGAACTCTTCATTTCTGCTCAAATATGTATTTCAACTCTTGAATCTCTGTCTCAAAGTTCGGATTTGTGCCTCAATTCCATGAGATGGTCCAATCAAATTGCCTTGCAATTTTTTAAGGAGCTCGTGTTATCTCTGTAACGTATGATTCTCAGTTATCTTCCATATCATGTCGTGTGCATATAAATATGCATGAGTGGTTACAAGTTGTTGTTTCCTAATCTAGAAGATGATATGATGAGTATCTATATAGGTTGATCATATCCTAAGTATGATTCAATATGTATAACAATAAGATATGGTTAACATGCCCCCGCAAGCTTAGCATTCATGATTCCGAAGACAAAGCTTGTCATGCCAGAAGATGAAACGAGCACCCATCACTGGTTTGGTGAAGATATCTGCCATTTGGTCTTTAAACAAGATGAACCTTACTATTAGACGATGAGCAACAACTTCCTCACGCACAAAGTGATAGTCAACCTCAATGTGCTTCGTGCATGCATGAAAGACAGGGTTAGCTGTTAGATATGTAGCTCCGAGGTTGTCACACCATAGAATCGGTGGGCGATCCATCAGAATGCCTAACTCACATAACAAAGACTTGAGCCATTTTAACCCAACCGTTGTGTCAGCTATAACACAATATTCAGACTCAAATGGATGAACGAGCAACTGGTCATTGTTTTTTGGCCGACCATGAGACTAGATTGCAGCCAAGAAATATTGCATGACCACCAATGGAGCGACGATCCGTGCTGGAGCCAGCCTAGTTAGCATCCGAGTAGGCATGTAATGTAAGATCATCTGAAGGGGTGATGTGTAGGCCCAAGGATGGAGTATGCTTTAAGTAGCATAGAATCCATTTTGCAAGTTGCCAGTGATGGATTGTCGGTTGATGCATGAACTGACATATGTGGTTGACAGCAAAGCTGAGATCTGGCCGGCTTAATGTAGCATACTGAAGAGCACATGCAACTTGTCGAAAAAGTAGAGGGTCAGAAAATGGGGCAGCATCGGTAGAAGGACCTGAATCCCTGGACATCGGAGACGTGACACCCTTGGCATTTCGCATGTTTGTGCGTACAAGGATGCCTTCAATATATTTGCGCTGAGATAGTATGATCCCGCCTTTGTGAGGAATAACCTCAATTCCCAAAAAGAAATGTAGACCACCCAAATCCTTAACAGCAAATGACTTTCATAGATGTTGAACAATATTATCAATAGTGGGCATCGAAAAGCCAGTGATGACAATGTCATCAACATAGACCAGCACATATAACACTTCCCCATTGCAAATATAAATAAACAACGAGGGGTCAGTGGTGGATGCCTGGAAACCGAAAGCAATAAGAGCATGATGTACTGCATGAAACCAACCTCGGGGCACTTGCTTTAGGCCATACAAGGATTTTTGAAGCTGGCATACATGACTGAATTTTTCAGGATCAAGAAATCCAGGTGGTTGCTCCATGAAGATAGTTTCCTCAAGAGAGCCATGCAGAAATACATCGCTGACATCAAGTTGTCGAAGGTGCCAGTTCTTAGAGATTGCGGTGGAGAGAACCACCCGAATCGTTGATAGTTTAATAACTTGACTGAATGTGTCATAGAAATCAATGCCCGATTGCTGGTGGAATCCCTTTTGCCACCGGTCTCGCTTTGTAAATTCAAGAATCTCCAGTTGGAAATTTAGAACATAGAACTGTGCCTTCACCCGGGTGGCCAATAACGACATCAGAGACTATTATGTTATGTCATTAGCCACACGACCAAGAGAGCCATCGGCTTTATATTTTTTGCGAAAGAGCCATTTGCAACCGATCACATGCATGTTGCTGGTGCGAGGGATTAAAATCCATGTCCCATTAGAGATGAGAGCATTGTACTCATCTGCCATAGCAGCTCTCCAATTCGGATCCAAGTTTGCCTTTGAGAAGCAAGATGGTTCTGCATCAGTAGTGCCCACAAGCAATGCTCGGTTGGACTAAACACCTGCAAGAGTTCGATAATTCACACGTTGTCGAGGCCTCAGTTGCATGTGATGTTCATTAGGATTCGAGTTTGATGATAGGTAAGGCAAGGGAGGTTCTGTCACTGCTGGAATATTTGTGGAAGGAGCAGGTGTTGTGCTGGAGATTTGATGTGTGTGCGAAGGTCCAGGAACAAGTATAATAGATGGTAGTGTAAGCCACGGGTTGGATGAGGACTTGGTAGTTGAGTTTTGGGATGCTGCCAGACTTGTGAATGGAAAGTGTGATTCATCAAAACGTACATGCCGCGCTATGTAAATGCGACGAGTGTCAATGTCAAGGCATCGATAGCCCAGGTAATTTTCAGGAAAGCCAAGTAGGACACCAGGTTTGGAGCGAAACGAAAACTTATTGAATTGTAAGGTCAGAGAAGCGGATATGTTGCGCAACCGAATACCCGTAAGAAGGAGTAGTCGGGTTTTGTGGAGAGCAAAGTTTCAAATGCTGATTTATTATGAAGAACCAAGGATGGAAGATGATTGATTAAATACACTGCTATTTTGACGGCAAATTGCCAAAAGCGAAATGGAACTGAGGCCTGTGCGAGGAGCGAGAGAGCAATGTCCACCATATGGCAAATTTTCCTTTCGATAGCCCCATTTTGTTCATGGCTATGAGGGCATATAATACGATGTTGGATACCATGTTCTTGAAGGACATATTTTATTTGACAAAATTCACCTCCCCCATCCGTTTGTAGAGATCTAATTTTGTAACTATATTAGTTTTCTACCAGAGTCTTGAAACGACAAAAATAGAGAAAACATCATATTTTATTAAATAATGGATACAACCAACTAAATTTAGATAAGTCATCGATGAAGAGAACAAAGTAACGATGACCCGAGGAAGAGAGCATATGAGCCGGGCCCAAGACATCAGCAAAAACACGATCAAGTGGTGTTGCACTTCTGGTATGTGTGGGAGGAAGATGCAGTCTTGTGGATTTGCCTTGTAAGCATGCTCGACATGGTGATGCAGAAGGCTTGACCAAGGCTTTGAGTTTCTAGAGGCGTGCAACTGATTGGATTGTTCGAGACGAAGGATGACCGAGACGATGATGAAGGCATTCAAATGATGGACCATGGGCGATAATGCTGTTGGACGACAAGGTACCCAAAAAGAGTATAGGCCGGACTTAATGGGGCCTTGGAGCAGTGGTTGTTGTGTGCACAAATCCTTGACAATGAAATGAGATGGAAAAATTCAATAGAACAATTATTATCAGTTGTGAATCGAGGAACAGATAGTAAAGGTTTAGAGATTGCTGGAACATGAAGAACATTGAGTAAGTTAAGACTACGGGAAGGGGTAAATATAGATGACGAATCATTGTGAATTATAGGTAAACTGACACCATCGCCTACATGCAGTTGTTGAGTACTTGAGTGGGGTTCAGAAGCACTTAAGGATTGCGGATCTGGAGTTGCATAATCTGTTGCACCAGAGTCAGGGATCCATTCTGTATATCCTCCAAATGCATGTATGGATCCTATGTTTGATGGAGGCGGCAAATAAGAATTGTATGCAGTCGGCTGCTGGGAGTTATCCACGAGGCAAATCGTGCTTGGATGTCGATACTTGCATTTGTAAGGACTATGTCCATGAATCCCAGACACGTCTTTCAATAGATGGTCGACCGCGTCCGCGGCCTCGAGTTCTGGGACGTCCATGTTGATTGTAGTTGGGTTTGGACTGTGAATAGTTTGCTGAAGGAATATTCAAACTATTATTTGAGCCGGTATCTCATGACTTGTTAAGATGCTGTGTAGATCTGGGTAGCTAATAGATGTTGGGTGAGCCACGAGTGAAGCAACAACATCATTGTAATCCTGGCCAAGATTGTTAAATACTATTGCATTGAAGGTCGAAGGCGACAAGGGATGACCTGCCGCAGCCAATTGATCAGCAATATACTTGGCCTGTTGAAGAAAGGAAGTGATTGAGTTATCACCTTTCTTCATGTTTTGGAGTTGCATCTGGAGTTGCAGGATTCTTGTGTGAGAGGGTGCACTGAGGGTGATGTGCAGCGTATTCCAAACGTCGACAGAGGTGGAGATGCCGACTGCATGCGGAAGGATCCCTTCAGATAGAGATGAGAGGATCCATGTAAAGAGGAGTTGATCACGCCTGATCCATTCATTATATGCATGATTTAATGTGGGTGCGTTTGATGCAGTTATTATTGTTGATGCAAGGGAGTTTGTTGTTGCTGGCAGCGTCATCGGAGGGCATGGTGTCATTCCGTCAATAATCCATTCAAGTTGAAAGCACCGAATGAGAGGGAGAAATTGGGTTCTCGAGAGGTGGTAATTGGTGCTGGTTAATTTGATGGAAATGGAATGATTGACCTATCCAAGGGTTGGAAGAGAGGGCAGCGATGTGATGGAACTAGAGTTATTCATGGGAGATGACATTGAGGACGTTGATGATGTTGATGAAGCCATGGCTCTGATACCATGTAACATATGATTCTCAGTTATCTTCCATATCATGTCGTGTGCATATAAATATGCATGAGTGATTACAAGTTGTTGTTTCCTAATCTAGAAGATGATATGATGAGTATCTATACAGGTTGATCAAATCCTAAGTATGATTCGATATGTATAACAATAAGATATGGTTAACAATCTCTACTCAAAACAAGAGGCACCAAGAATGATATGATGATCTCATGTTCCACTAGAAGTTGCTCAGGCTCTTCGTTGCTAGGTGCATGACAATTTCAATAATTAGTAGCTTCCTAATCACGAACTACATGATGAACTTGTACACTCTCATTTATATTTTTCTGTCAAATTCTTAATGTTGATGATAGACATTAATTTTCAGTTGTACTTAAAGCAATTGGTTGGCTAAAATTTTGACACAACTTCAACTGGAGAAACTCAAAGAACCATTTTCCTTCCATTTATACTGCCTTGTACTTATGATTTGTAACTATGAAGGGGAAACATCATGTAGCTTTTAACATGAGTTGGGGTGTGCAAGCAACATCTGTGGTTCAGTGGTTGGCTAACAATCTTAGTAATTGTGTGACACATTTAACATCATCCGATAGATTCAGTTCTATTTCAAGTGTTTATAATGAAACTGCGACACAAATGTTCATAAGAAAATAATGGAGTAATAAGTAACAAATCATGGATTTTTATTTTAAATTTATATGTTGGAATCAGAAATTTTAAACATTTCTAAATCTCAAGAGTAGTTGCTCTTGCAATTTGCAGTACGAGACACCTAAAAATCAGAAAAAAAACTGCTATGACAACGCCTTCTAGATTATCCTCCCCGAGTGTATGTTTGAGAAGGAGAGATGATGACCTTTGTGAGAACAAGGCTGTAGATGCTGTTGCATTAAGGTAAATCTTGTGATTTTGAAGGTTGTTCTTGTTCGCTCCAAGGCCACTGATATCACCATGCGAGGAAACTATCAAGAGAAAATGATTTTTAGGTCTATCATCCGCTAGACATAATAAATTCTTGGCCATCAGATGAAAATACAAATGCTCACTTTGATTATTACTGTTTAGACTTTAGATGAGCTAATCTAACCATTGATTATAAATCAACGGCGGGGAATCACTTAACACGGGGATGTAGAACAACCTGCTCAACACCTCCATTTTCCTCTAAAATTATTTGATAAATATGAACATTTGATATACATAAAGACATAATTTGCATTCTTATTTATGTTAAATATTTTGTTATGTTGATAACTAATTTAATTGCTATTTTTAATAATATTTTTTTAAAATTTATTTTTAATGAAGAAAAATAATTAAGTTTAAACAAAGAAAAAAATAAGGTTGATAAGAAAAATAGAGATGCAAAATATTTTAAATATATACAATATGATATTTAAAAATAAAGCAATTATTTTTAAATAAATTAGGAATAAATGTCCAACTCTAAGGTCTTATTTGGTTCATGAATAATAATTCAAGGAATAAGTATATTTATTCTAATAGATTAGTTTTATTGGGAGTTCGAGCCAAGAATAAACATATTCGAAGAATACTTTTATCTCTATAAAAATCATTATTCACAAGATTAAGAATTTATTTAATACCAAGTTTGCCTTTTATCTTTTTGAAGGATTAACTATCTTGTTTGGTGGAATAAAATGGAATAAATTCTTATTCACCTTCTTATCCATCAACTAAACAACCTCTAAACTTTAAATTCAATCCGTTGATGGGAATAACTTATTCGACCATCTAACATTTAAATATTATTTCAAAATATGTTTCTCAAATTCTTAAAATAAAATTTTGACTCGGTAAAAGTTTTATCACTATACCAAGAATTTTGATATGCCGATATTTTATATTACAACTTTTAAGTTATATTTTCAAAATATGTCTAGCAAACACAATTAATTATTAAAGAATTTATTCACCCTTTTAAAAAATATTTAATTTTTTATTTGACAAAAAATACATTGATAATGTCTTAAATCTTAACAGAATGAAAAACTTATATGATCCACTTTGCTTCAAAGTCTTTCGAATAATCAGAACGACACAAATTTAAATTATTCTACATATTGTATCATTTACTATTTTTTAAAGTAGTCTAATTAAAAATAAATTTTATTAAATTCTTACATTTCTGTGTGTCATTTCTATTCCTCATCAGTTTCACATAATAAAGTGTCTTAATCATCATCATCATCATCATCATCATCATCATCATCATCATCATCATCATCATCATCATCTTCTTCTTCTTCTTCTTCTTCTTCTTCTTCTTCTTCTTCTTCTTCTTCTAATAATAATAATAATAATAATAATAATAATAATAATAATAATAATATACGATAATGAAATCTCTTCATCCAATTGAACTAACATGTTCGTAATTTTTAATATGTTGGGAATGAAATTAGTGTTCCTAAACTCATTATTTACGTTACTCAGAATGTTTTAGTTAATGTAATAATTTACATTTGGATTATTTAAATCCAAATTCCAAACGCATTTGACAATTCTATTTTTCTTTCAATTATAAATAATTAAAAAAATTCTGTGTCTATTACAAAGAAACTGAAATATTACTTTTGAATAGTATAAAAGCAATATTTTTGTGTATATCGTGATTGTAATCAATTAAGTTTAGTCACAACGAGGACGTCCTTCGCATTATACAAGAAATATTTTTCTTTCGATTAAGTTTATTTGCTGTGATCAGGAAATATTTAAATAGGAATAATCTTAGAGGTTCTTGTACAGTGTCCTATACGACCACCTTTTTGGCACGCTGAGAGGCTGCATGCTCGGCTACGTGCTGCACCAAGAGCGACATGGTCAAGTGAGAAGAGCCACTGCGCTCCTTCGCAGCTTCCATGGCCCTCCTGCCGAGCTCTGCCGCCCTCCTCCTCCTCCTCCTCCTCCTCTCTTCCCCTTCCCCCCTCCGTCCATCAGCCCCTCCACCGCCCTCGCCACCTCCTCCCCCGCTCACCACCTTCACCTTCTCCCCGTTCGCCACGACGTCGAGCGCGCGCGCGATCTCTGCGCCCATGGCTGGCATATGTCGCTGAGGACGCAGCTGGGGCGAGCCGGCGCGTGCGCACGCAGGTAACGCCGGATGGGGTCCCGCAGCATTGCGTTCACGGCGAAGAAGCTGGGGAAGAGGTCCCTGAAAGGCTGGAAGGGAGGGCGTCAAGGCTCTCGCAGCCCTCTGGCAGGCCGACCATCGCGCGGGAAACGGAAGCGAGACGAAGTGGTGCGGAAGGCGACGGCGGCGGCGCGCTCTATGGTACGTAATTTGCTCTTCAAGTAAATTTTTTTTCAATGTATATTTTATCAATATATCTAAATCATTGAAGTATAAATGTATGTTATTTAATTATAGATATATGTTTAGCATTGTACGTCACAGAGAAAATTTGAAAATAGTTATACGTCCTAGAAAATCCAATGAGTTATCTCAAAATTCAATGAAATCAGGTCCTGCCCTAATTTCAATTGTCAATCCCATCTTGCCATAAAAGTTTTCGCAAAACATGATCTATATATAAGAAAAAAATAGAGGTCTCCGCATCATGCTTCCTACATCTTGAATCGCACAATCTTTAATTTATGGTGAATAGATTTAGGAGAGAGAAAAAAAAATAGGAGAGAGAAAATATAATCTTCATCGTAGATTTAACATTATACGGTTGAAGATGTAGGTAGCATGGTGCTCCCTATTTAATTAGGAAGCACCTATATTGAACCCAAATAATAATGATCAAATAACGAAAAAGAGTTACACTCGTAGATAGAAAAAATGCTTAATAGTTAATATATAAGCACCTTACCTTATAGCGTCTTTTTTATATTTTAGATACAAAGATATTATTTACATGTTCACTTATTCAATAAATTTATAATATCATATTTATAATTTTCTTAAAAAAGGTATTATGACGTTGAATATGAGAATAAAAGATAAAAATATGAAAGTTAGTTCTGACGAATAAAAGTTTAGGTATTTAATTTTTTATGTAATATTCTTCAAATTGGCCTCTAGATTCGAGCTCCATAAAAAATATTTTTAAAACTTCGACGTATAAGAAATTAAATTTTAAAAATAAGGGGATACATAATCTCACTGATGAAAATTGAATATGAGATTTTTTCGCACTTAAGTCGAAGGGTGATAAGTACGAATTTCGTAAAAAAGATATTTTTATATTTTTCATTCCTCGATATAGTAGTTATAATAAAAGAAGGCCCTTCGTCCAAGTTTCAGATCCCTCTTCTCTTCGTCTTCGTCACCATTAGTGCTCCATGGCGAGAACCGGAGACCATGATGCCCTCCAGGCCAGCGTCCACTTCGTCCTGATCCCGTGGCCGGCTGCGGGCCACATGCTACCCATGCTCGACATCGCCCGCCTGCTCGCGGCGCGTCCCGGCGTGGCAGCCGTCACCGTCTTCACCACCCCCACCAACGCGCTACGCATCCGCTCCACCATCGAGCGCGCTGCCGCCGCAGGCCTCCCGCTCCACTTTGTCTCGCTTCCGTTCCCCGCCGCCGAGGTCGGCCTGCCCAATGGCTGCGAGAGCTTCGACGCCCTCCCTTCCGGGGACCTCTTCACTAGCTTCTTCGCCGCGAACGCGCTGCTGAGGGAACCTATCCTGCGTCACCTACGTGCGCACTCGCCGGCGCGCCCCAGCTGCGTCATCAGCGACATATGCCAGTCGTGGGCGCACAAGGTGGCGCGCGCGCTCCGCGTTCCCAACTTCCTCTTCCATGGCTACAGTTGCTTCTCCCACCTGGCCATCGAGAACCTGTACCAGTATAAGACGCATGAAGCCGCAGCCTCCTCGTCAGAGCCATTTGCGCTACCGGCGATGCCTCACTGGGTCAAGATCACAACCGCTCAACTGCCGAGGAACTTCGAGCCGCGGTACGCGGCCATCTTCAAGGGCATGAGAGAGGCGGAGATCTTGGCGGACGGATTCGTAGTGAACAGCTTCGAAGACCTGGAGCCCGGATACGCCGATTGCTTCGGAAAGGCAACCGGGAAGAAGGTTTGGGCTCTTGGCCCCGTGTCAATGTGCAACCAGGGTAAGGAAGACGTGGCCACGAGGGGGGACGACGTCGCGGCATCAGACGCCGATCAGTGCATGTCCTGGCTCAATGCCATGAAACATAGCTCGGTAATCTATGTGAGCTTCGGCAGCATGGGCAAGTTACCGAAGCCGCAGCTAATTGAACTCGGTGCCGGGCTGCTCGCGTCCGGGCGACCATTTGTTTGGGTGATCAAGAAGCCGCAGGAGGAGTTCGAGGACTGGCTCTCTACTGCGGCGGAAGGGAACCCCAACTGCTTCGTGATCAGGGGATGGGCGCCGCAGGTGATGATCCTGTCGCACCCGGCGGTGGGGGGCTTCCTGACGCACTGCGGGTGGAACTCGACGCTCGAAGGGATTGCCGCGGGCGTGCCCTTCGTGACGTGGCCGATGCTGTCGGATCAGTTCCTGAACGAGAGGCTGGTCGTTCAGGTGCTGAGGATTGGAGTGGCGGTCGGCGTCGAGAAGCGTGCGGACATGGGGAACGGGGAGGAGGTCAAGGTGGTGAGCAGGGAGGAGGTTGCGAGGGCCGTGGCGGGGCTGATGGACGGAGGGGAGGAAGGGGAAGAGAGGAGGAAGAGGGCGGCGGAGCTCGGCAGGAGGGCCATGGAGGCCGTGAAGGAGGGCAGTGGCTCTTCTCATTTGACCATGTCGCTCTTGGTGCAACACGTAGCCGAGCACGCAGCCTCTCAGATGATATAGTACAAGACGGTGTACAAGAGTAAAGAACATGTAAGATTTTTTCTGGTCTTAACATACATCTAGCTATGATAATTCTAAATTTATATTCATGACTACGTTTAGCTATTGAAGAATAAATTTCATGAAAATTAACTCCGGCTTATCGAATATAATCTTATAACTAATTTCATTTTCTGTTTACCAGTTATTTTTTTAATATTGATTACACTAAGTGGTCATCCAATCTATTTGCTACCGGCAAGACTGTAAACAGTTTGTGCCTACAGTTGGCCTTCGCCTAAATAGTGAAGGCTTATAAGGTTCGGGATTGATCTTGGGCCTACGCTAGGTGGAAAATTGATCTTGATCTAGCTTATTTGTAAAAAAAGAAATAAGATTCGACTTGCGCAATTAGCTTATTAAACAATATAGTTATTTTTTTTTTGAAGGATTTTGTTGTTATACTATGGTGGAAGAAAATAAAAAATTACAAATTATGTGTCAAGATATTTAATGCGTCAACAAGTCAAAATTAAACATACATAAAAAAATCATCGGATTTACTTCAACTTTTGGAATTGTCTGAAGAAAAGTGGGAACACACGATAATAGACTTCATCATACGACTTCCAAAAATAAGAGATAAGCATGATGCCATATTGGTCATGGTCGACCGACTAACCAACTCGCCATACTTCTTGCCAATAAGGAAGAAACAACCCACTAAAAATTTGATGAAGTTATATCTTAGAAAATTATCCAACTACATGACATTCCAATTTCTATTGTGTTATATTGGGATCCAAGGTTCACTGAAATATTTTGACAAAATTTTTAAGAGGCCTTTGGCACAAAGCTCAATTATAACACAATTTTTCATCTGCAAAGTGATGATCAAAGCATAAAGAATGATACAAATTTTAGAAGATATGCTAAGATCATGTATACCAGATTGGAAAGAAATTTTGGATGATCAATTGCCATTAGTCAAATTCACCTACAATAATAGTATCATTCAAGTATCAAGGTGACTCCATGGTCACCTACATGTTGGAGTAAGGTGAGCGATAGAAAATTGATCGGGTCAAACTGGTGGAAAAGTATGCTGAAAAGATTGACATGATTAAAGAAAGGAATGAAGAGCACTCAAGATCGACGATCAAGAAAAAAGTGAATCTTTTAGTGTTGGCGATTATGTATTATAAAGACTTCACCCACCAAGAGGTTATGCACTTTAGTAGAAAGAAAAAGTTAACTCCAAAATACATAGGGACCTTCAAAATCTTGAAACAAGTTGGCAAAGTGGCATATAGGTTGGTGTTGTCGTCATCGTATTCAAGAATACATAATGTGTTTCATGTATCGATGCTTAGGAAATGTAATTATGATGACTCACACGTGTTGGAAATTGAAAAACCAAATCTTAAAGAGGATTTATCTTACAAAGAATATCCAATGGAGATACTAGAATATCGTTAGCGTCGCCTTCACCACAAGATGATGCCAATTGTGAAAGTAGCATGGATGCACCATCAAAAGCAAGAAACAACATGGGAACTCGAAAAAAAGATGTAAGAGCAATTTTCATACCTATTTGGTAACTCATAAAATTGAAGCAAGTTTGAGGATGAATTTCATATTAAGGGGTTATAATTTGAGTGACCCACCACTAGGACACATTACAATATCACATTTGACCTTAAAATCCACCCACATACCTTCATATATAAGCTCAAAATCCACTAGTTTCTCTCTCATTCTAATTTGAGAATTTTCTTGCCTTGTTTGTATCACAACAAGAGGAAGGATCATGTCTCTACTAGATATCAGCTGAAGAAGAAGGAGAAGGGAGAAGAAGAGAAGGAGAAGCTTAGGAGAAGAGTAAGAGAAGGTTAGAAGGAGAAGAATTTGAAGAGGGCAACTATGAGAGGTATGTACAAAGGGATCCACATCTCTAAATCTATTTATGCAATGCAATTGAGGACAATTGCTCAAGAAGAGATGGAATATAGGATTTATGTACATACTAGTGTTCATAAACATGTCTTTATAGGAACAATGCATGTCATGCTTACAAATTGTTTGATGAAATGTATGAGTGTTATGTAGATTTCATGAAGTGTATGCATAATTTTGATACAAGATCCAAATTATTCATATGAAAATGCTCCTAATTAAGCTATTAGAACATAGGAGAATCATGCTAGAAGATACCTAATACATTCTGGACAAAGTTAGAGCAATTTAGGACAAAGCAAAACTTGATATGTAGTTTCTGAGATGGAATGATCGACCAATGGGAAGAAATAGCTGACTAATATGGAGTAAATTAGAGAATGACCCATGCTGTGATAGAAGGGTAAGCGATCGACCAATATGAGACTAATTGATGAACGAATGCTTTTAGGGTGGACCAGTCAACCATTTCTCCAAAGCGGTCGATCGGTTCAGGATTTTAGCACACCCACATCTAAGAAGTTGGTGTTTTAAATGTCAGATGCATGCAAATTTGGTATATGACCTTTAGAGTGATAAATTAGTTTGAAACCACACATTTATGTGCGTATTATGATAAGAATGCAAGTAAATTCATGTATTGAATGAAAGTACTCAATTATAATGCAAAGTAATGATCTAGATTGATATATTGCAAGGACTTAGAAATTGTTATGCATGCTTAGCCGTAAATATGGTTTAAAAGATAAAACATATTATGCTTGTATTTGTTGATTGATTTATTGTAATTAAAAGATGAATTAAGATAAGTCTAAGCACATCTAAAGAAGAAGATGGGGAAGTTAAGTTCGACACTAAAGATGGTGTGTGAGCTTCTCGAAAAACTAAATCTTGCATCTTAATAGGTGTGTGAGTTTCCCATGCCTTAAGAGTGTCAATATAAATGGTGCAAAGTGGTGTGAACATGACCCTTAATCAAGATAAGATAAAATAAGGACATTGACATGGGGATGATTTATAAGAAGTTAAAAGATTATCTTCTAAGATGTCACGCGATAAGAAGATAAAAGATGAAGAAAGATACATGAATGATAAAATTAAACCAAATGGATTATGAGCATTGAAAGTCAATCCTAAGTATAAAATCCATATCTATAGATGTAATATATTTATAATGCTATGTATATAATGCATTATATCGATAATGCTAAGTTAAGATGAACAAAAAAATGTATTATAATGATACTACTTAAACAAGATAAGAAATTAAGAAAGATGAAAGATAAACTTAAAGTTAAGTCAATGGGCATAACTGACTAAAATGCTAAAGTAAAGAAAAGATTAATGATCATATGTTGACCATAAGTTTGGGTTGAAACTTTATATTATGTTTCATGTTTATTTTTATGTCATATGCATGACATGTAGGTCTTCACATATATGTAAGATATGATTCATCGATTCTTTGACTTTTACATACTCTAACGGAACGAATGTCCCTTGCTTTTTTATCTTGTAGGTGAAAAAAAATAATGATTCTTATATGATGATTGCATTATTCATGATGGCAAATGCACATGGAGATGTTATGTACTTGTTTTAGAGTTTAGTCTATGCTATGAGTTGTCTCTTCTTCACTATGTACCGTCTTTGGGCAAAAGTTGTAAACTTTATGTATCTTTCATGTTAAGTGACTTTTATGGACAAATTTGTGTATGTTTAAAGTCATGTTCTCAAATCACGTCAGTTGGGGCATTCTTGCATGGAGTAACTTCTAGACAATAGAAACGTGAGAGCTGGTCATGAAGCCTCCCGACCGCCCCTCCCCTCCTTCCCCTCCTCACCCCTCATTTACTTCCCTCGATCTACCCACGGCCCCGCCTTCATCAACCCTACACAGTTTCTCCTCTCCTCGAAACAGATTACCTTCGAGATCCCCAAACCCCAACCCTACATCCCTGGTTCTGGATCGTGCAAACACAACGTGGGCGGGTATCGTTCGCAGAAATCCTTCCTCGTCTAGGATTCCCCCAAATCAACTCAGAGCTATACAAGATGCGATCACTGAGGAGATAACCATCCCGGCTGAAGATACTGCTCAGAGAACAGAAGACTTAAAGCGATGCTTAGTAGGCCGCTTCATAGGAAGCTCCTTCTCGGTGGAGGCCCTTCGAGCAGAGCTACCCCTCCTGTGGCAGCTAAAGGCGTCAATGGAGATTGTGGAGTTAGAAAATTTTTATATTTTGTTTATCTTTGATAACATGGCTGATAGATTGCAGGTTCTTACACAGGGTCCGTGGAACATTAGGGGCCATCTCCTCAACGTCTCACAGGCGAAGCCATTTTTTAACACTATGGATGATCAGATGTCTACTGTCCCTCTGTGGATTCGTTTTCCTGGATTGCCTTTCGAGCTTGCGAGCCAGCAATCGATGTTCAGGATTGCTGCGCACTTTGGTCTCCTATTATGTATTGATGAAACTAGAGATACTAACTTTCATTGTAATAACAGGATTTGTGTAGAGATAGATCTCAGTAAACAGATCAAGCAGGGAGTCTGGATCAAAACTCCGGCTGGTGGCAGGTTTTTCCAACGAGTAATATATGAAGATCTGCCATCCTTATGCTTTCGATGTGGCCTACCAGGGCATAGATTAGAGGTCTGTTCTAAGAATCCGGAAGCCCTGCAGAGTAAGGAAGGAGACAGGGTGCTGCTCTTTGGTCCATGGCTCCTATCATCATCTGTCCGGCGACGTTCTTCCTTCCCAAAAGAAAGCAAAGCGCCGATCCGCCACCAACCTTCAGCAGTTCCTTTCGGTGATTCCGGATCTCAACCGTCCAAGAGCAGACGATCTGTTGGACGGGCAGGATTGCTTGCCAACGGCTGCTCCGCAACGGTTGCCCTCGGATCCTTCTGGAAGAGCACCTGCTCAACACAAGCAGACGTCAGAATCCACTATTGAGGGCTTCAACGGTCAGGATGCTAATCAGGCTGAGAAGAGGCTTCAAAACCAGACACGTGTATTCCACTCGGCTCAGGAATCGACTGCCTGTGCGGACCACGTGCTTCTGACAGAATCGGACGGCGGAGGCTGTTCATCAATATCTAAACACCCGCATCACCATACATGTACCACTCATTCATACCCTAACTCTTTAACCTTTCCTGCAGAAGAGTTTCCGCCGCTCACTCCCTTATACTCTCAAAACCGGAGAGGGTTTGAGAAACCCTCAACGGTATAGGTACCGACTGGAGCCACCTGTATGCGCTCTCCATCTCATATACCAGGGCCGATCGGAGATAGGTCGCCCAAATCTGCGCCAGGGCCACCGCTCTCTAACTCAGAAGGAATAGACCATGAAGCTTTGGTCGGACGTGCACTGGAGAGGCTTACAGAGGCATACGCAACAATCCCTCGGGAAGATCTGTCGGAAGAAGAGCAGGTGGACACAGATCTGGTGCCTCCTACTTGTGAGGACAAGAGGAAGACTAAACGACATCATATACTCCCCCCAGTTCCTGTCTTCAAATCCAAGAAGGCGCCTCAAGCCACACACAAGAAAGGTAAAGCTCCTACTGTTAAAAGCTCTGTTGTCTCACTATCTAAACCTAATGTGCAGGATGCAACCTCTCTGCAAGGAGAGGGTAGCAGTGCCAGCAAATGAAGATCATGGCCTGGAACTGCAGAGGGGCGCATAGAAGCAAGATCAGGGATCGCCTCTCGTAGATAAGAAGACAATATAACCCTGATGTTATAATCCTGGTAGAAACACATACCACAGGTAAACAGTCTGAGGAAGTCATAAGAAGGTTTGGACACAATTGGGTTGGACACTTCCAAGAGGGCTCGGGAGCCGCGGGAGGTATTATCATTGTATGGAAGTCAGATCAGGTGAAACTTACACCAATCCTTACTACTTCACAAGCTATACATGCGATAGTAACCACAGGTAGTTTCTCCTTCCTTCTTACAAGCATTTATGCAAGTGTTAACCCCACTATTAGAAACGTTCTATGGCAAAAGTTAAAGTCTGTAATAACTAGTGATATACCATGGGCCATTTTTGGTGATTTCAACTGTATTATTCAACCGGAGGACAAGAGAGGTGGAACAACTTTCAAATTAACTAGATCAATTAGGATCCTCAGAGACTTTATACACACACAAGGTCTAGTAGATATCCAGATAGCCGATGCCCAGTTTACTTGGTGTAACAATAGGAAGGGTAATGCGAGAATTCTTAGTAGATTGGACCGCTTACTAGTTACATCACATTGGATCACAAGGTTTCCTGCATTAACCTTAACTATACTCAACAGATGTGCATCAGATCACTCACCATTAATCTTTAATTTTGATAAAAAATATGTTCGTCCTCGATCATTCAAGTACGAACATTTCTGGTTTGAACACCCTGAACCTAGGAATATTGTAGAGAGAGAGTGGGTAACCAGGAACCCTCACAGAACAATAGAACATGCTCTTTCAGTAATAAAGAAGAAAACTTTGCACTGGAACAAACATGAATTAGGGCGGTTAGAGACTCTAGCTGAGGAAGTAAGTATTACTATTAAGCATTTAGAGACTAAGGACGAAAATCAAGGCCTCACAGAATTGGAGTTAGGAAAGCTTAGGACTGCATATCACCAGCATGCAACATATCTACGTCAGATTAGCTTGAAGTGGTGGAGCAAGTCACGGGTTAACTGGCTAAAAAACGGTGATAGAAACACCAGCTTTTTTCACCTCAGCACAATGATGAGGCATAGACAAAACCAGATACATGTTTTGTGTGATAGGAATGGCAACCAAATTACTGACGAGAATGACATTAGAATGGAGTTTGTTAATCATTATAAGGAACTTTGGAAACATGACCCTACATTTGACACACCTTCCTTAGATTGGCCTCAATTGCCTGTTCTGGATCAAGCCTGGCATGATCAACTGATCAAGCCTATCACTCCAAAAGAGGTTAAGGACTGTCTTTGGGAAATGGCACCAGGGAAAGCCCCAGGACCAGATGGGTACACTGTGAAATTCTATAAGACCTATTGGGAGATTATAGGGGAGGATATCACTGAGGCCATTATTAAGGTCTTCACAGACCTTACCCTCCCTCTAAACTGGACACATACATCCCTTATTTTCATTCCTAAATTGAAGAACCCTAGGAAAGTAAATGAATATAGGCCGATTTCACTGTGTAATGTTTTATATAGGGTGATCTCTAAAATATTGGCCAAGAGGTTAAAACCGACGTTATCATCCCTAATTGATCCTTCTCAATCAGCATACATCCCTAATAGAACCATCCAGGATAATATATTAGTAGCACAAGAGCTTGCTCATTCAATGGGCAAGGGTAGGAGGAAGCATATGATAATCAAAGCTGACATTAACAAGGCATTTGATAGTGTATCATGGCAGGCTATTATTAAAGTTTTGGAATTAATGAACTTTCCTTCAAAGTTTATATTATGGATTGAGTTGTGCATCAGAAGTCCTTTATTTACATGTGTCATTAATGGTACTCACTCAGAACAATTTAGGAGTTATAAAGGAATTAGACAAGGTGATCCACTCTCTCCATATTTATTCACCATCATATCACAGGTCTTTTCATCCCTCCTAGAACAGAGAATAAATTTGGGATACATCAAGCCTTTCACTTGCAACTCATACTCTCTTAATCACTTACTTTATGCTGATGATTTACTTATCTGTGTGGCAGCAACAAAATCTAATTGTAGTAATCTGAAACTCATACTTCAAAAATATGGACAGCTCACAAACCAATACTTAAACCCACGGAAATCAGAAGTGTACCTCCCACATAAACTTGATAGACGCAGGAAAAATTCCATATATCAATGTTTGGGAATTAAAGTAGGCACATTTCCTTTCATGTATCTTGGTACCCCAATTTCCCCAAAGTATTTGTTGAAAAAAGAACAAGTTTACCTTATTGAAAAAGCTTCCTCTAGACTAGCAGGATGGAAAAGGAACATGCTTAATCAAGCTGGGAAGACAACACTCATTAAGTCTGTGCTCAATACATTGCCTAACTACTCATTAGCATCAACATACATCTCCCTAGGAACTATTGAGTCATTAGAAAAGTTATCACGTGGTTTCCTTTGGGAATCAAATGGCAACGGTAGAAGAGGGCTTCATCTTATAAGTTGGGAAACAGTTCAACTTTCAAAATCTCATGGTGGATTGGGAATTAGAAATTTGCATCACACACGTACCTCACTGTTAGCCCGAAGGATCATGGAGGTCTTAAATGGTATTACAAGCCCTTGGACTAATCTAATTATGGCAAAGTATGGTCCCCCTCATCCTTGGCTCCCTTGTACTGTGCCTAATCCAGCCTGGAGCTGGAAATTGATTCAGGAGGCTATGTCCCAACTCAAATTGGGATTCAAAAAATTGATAAGAAGTGGTAATGCAACTCGGGTAATGTCTGATCCTTGGCTCTTCTCAACTCCCTTTGCTTTTATGCCTACTTATGTTAATGTGGAGAGTCCTCTTGACTCAATGAATGTATGTGATCTTATAAGTAACCATGCATGGGACCTGAATCTATTACGTTCTCATTTTGGTGAAATGCTAGTTGCTAAAATTATAACAATTTATTTACCTGCTTATGCTGATGATGACATGTGGGTATGGACACCGAATGTTAATGGTGAAGCAAATGCTAAATCTGCTTATAGGTATTTAAGTTGCCGGCCTTTGCCAGCCGAGAGATCTGGATATCCAATTTTGGAACAAAGTGTGGAACATTCCTATTCCCCCTAAAGTGCATTTATTCTTATGGAAATTACTTCACAGACGTTTACCAACAAAAGACGCCCTTCTGAGATTTGATCCTTCAATTAATTCTAACTGCTCACTTTGCGGATTAGCAGCTGAAACTAATACTCATTTATTTTTTCACTGTTCTGTATCAATGCAAATATGGTGCAAATTTCAGATGGAGACTAAGTTTAAGTTTGAATTTATGAATGAGTGGGAGAATGGCAGTTGGGTCAGGGAAGGGAGTGAACTTGATGCTCAGGCGAGACTTTCTCTTCTTTCTTTATTTTCATACTGCTTATGGGGAATTTGGAATATGAGGAATGACGCACACTTTAGGTCCAAGTCGGGAACCATCTCTTTGGTCTGGGCGAAAGCCCTGGCTAGCTTAAATGAATATAAGTTAGCGAACATGTCTGAAGCCCCTACCCCCAAGGACTCTATCAGAGTCAAGTGGGAGCCCCCTCCTTACCTCTGGGTTAAATTGAATTCAGACGGCTCCTTCTCGGCAGCCGGTGAGGTTGGGGGAGCTGGTTATTTACTAAGAGGAACTAATGCATTGATTATCGCTGCAGGGGCATACTCACGTAATGCAAACTCTGCCCTAGAGATGGAAGCATGGGCGCTGTTAGAAGGACTCAAACGATGCAGACAACTAGGCTTCGACAAAGTCATAGCAGAATCATATTCTGATATTTTGGTTCAAATTATAGGCAGGAGAACAAGAGCTCCGTGGAAGATCTGCAACATTATACATGACATCCTTAGCATTTTATCAGACTTCTGTAATTTTGAAATGAAGCATTGTTATAGGCAAGCCAACCAAGTGGCTGATTGTTTGGAAAATTTTGGACGTTGTAATAACGTCAATTGTTTTTTGGAGGAGGATCCACCACAGGATCTCCTCAATATCATGTATCACGATGCTACAACCTCAGTTTAATAGATAATTAACTTTCTCAAAAAAAAAAAATTACGTCAGTTTCTAATCGAGTTTTATGCCTTTTGTTGATTCATACATGTGTCATGTTAGTCTTCCGCTGATTTTGTTTTATTGTGATCTAATTCATGTCTTCTATTTTTGTTCTTCTATGTGTTGACCATAATGTCAACGATTAAGTCAGGGTTCATATCTTGTATCATCCCGGAGACTGTTCCGAGCACGTGGAGGATATCGATTCGTGCACGTAGCCAAACACATTTTCGGAGCATTATCATTAGGTAGAGTCGTTTCAATCAACTATGTCTAATATATATATCTAGCCAACCACGATTCGACTCCTTCGAGTCAACTACTTTACCATAAAAAAATATGTACAATCTTTTATATCCATATCAATAGCGTAATACGAAAATCTCACATCCGCAAAGATTCTATATATGTGAGTTTCGTTATGAGTTCCTCCACTTCCTCTAAAGATATTTTATTATATGGATAGCTTCATTTTTAATATGTCCCTTTCGAAGTCGTCTTCATTCTAGAATCAAACTTCAAAATTCTTTCTTCAAAATAATTAGCACATAAATGAGGATTTGTCGCATCCCTAGTGTATACAACACATCGCGAACAACCATCATGTCGTCACCAAGTTTCAATCTATAAATTTCATAATTATATTCGATGACTATAGCAATTAGAGACTTTCTTTCCACATTTACTCTTTTTTTATTATATTAGTACATAATTTGTTTTATGAAATAAAACTAAAATAGTTTACTAATTTATATATTTTTTAGACTTGATGGTAATAAATGTGTTATTTCCATTTTTTTCTCCTTCGAACTATCACAAAATTTTAGATTTACTCCTGAATTATAAAACTGAGCAGAATTAGTTCTAAACTTTTCTCGACTGACCAGTTTTATCCAATAGTCTAGTATTGAATATATTCAAATTGTTTTGATTTATTAAATTACTATTTTACCCCTTAATTAAAAAATATTTCACCCCTTTCTTTCTCTCTCCTCTCTCTAATGCGAAAAATCATACGTGTAAAAATACTCGGCAAATGTACCGATCACTCAAGTAGTAAAGAGTGAATACTGAGTTGTCGATCCCACAGAGACCAATGAAATTAAAATCCGAAATCTTATCTGAAAACTTGAAAAAGGAAGTTTTAAAAGTTTGTTTTGAAAATATAAGAAAAGAAAAAGATAAAAGAAAGAAAAGAAAAAGATAAAAGAAAGAAAAGATAAAAGATGAGATCAAAGCTTTTCAAAAGTTTAAAAAGATAAATAGATTATGTTGGTTAGGGATAGAAGTCTGTTTCACCACTGTTATCTTTTGGATATAGTCAATAAAAATATCTGAAGATTAGATAGCAAAGAATTGATTTAAAAATATAGGACTCCTTTAGGATAACCTAACTATTTTAATGAAATCCAAAATCAGGAATATGTAAACACATTAATCCCAAAATCAATTAAATTAAAATGCAATAAAATCTAACCCTAAATTGTTAGGCCTCTTTTGAGTGAATAGCAACCCACAATCTATGAATTCTGAAATCAGATAGACATAGATCCTTGCATCCGAACAGGTAAATTCAGAAAAAAATGGCCGGAAAAAGTATGCAGAAATGGCCCATGTTGCGTCCAAAACGGACCGTGTCTGGCCGATGAAAACACAACTCTTTAATGAGGAGAGAGAACATGGTCAAGTCGGCTACGACCGCTACCGTGTTCGTCTAAAAAACAAATAAACTATTCAAGAAACAGCAGGACTAGGCGCGTGTACAACACGGCCCAGGTCTACTTTAAGAAAAGACACAGTTGAGTCTGTGAAGATCACGACCGCGTTCTCGAGGAAAATAATAAAATATTCAAAACGACAGCGCATAGGCTCAGAAAATGAGGAGAAAAAACAAGGTCGAGTCTGTGAAGATCACGACCGCGTTTTCCACCAATTAAAATATTCAAAGAAAATGCGCAAACGGATGGCGGCGCACAAACAAAAAACAGACCGTGTTAGGTCAACACGACATGTTTTCTTCTCGGCCGAAAACATATATCTCGACTATAAAAATTCAGAAGAAAGTCATACACGAAAATTGAGAGTAAGAACACTAATAATATCTCGCGACTAATGTTAATAAATTACTCAGTAATCATAATAAAATATTTAGAGCAAGTTCATCCAATGATTCAGAATAATTAATCCAAAAGACTAACAGGGTTAACAGAGTTCTTCCCTAACCAATAAACTAAACTAAAGAAAAGAGAACTATATCAAACAGATTATGCAGAACTTCGTTAGGACTTTGTCGTCGAGTCTTCTTCTCTCCACACAGAGTTGCAGACAGAAGGCTTGAATCTTCAAATCAGGGATATCTCTCTAAGGTTACAAAGGGTCCTATTTATAAGAAAATGTTGACGTGAGGGCCCTAGATCGGATGGTTAAAATCAATTGTTTTTGTCTTGCACGTCAAGTTATCATCATCAATCGTCCGTTCGATCGAGTCGCCTTTGAATGTGACAACACGACCCGCGTCTAGAGCAAAATGGTCCGAGTTGTGCTGACATAAAATTGATTCATACACGATTTGAAACGCGGATGGTGTCGACGTCATCGAGGACACGTGGCATCTTGTGATTGGGCGAAGCCACCATTTTGACGTGAAACATGGATGTGGCATCGAGCTGCCGTGGTTCGAACACGACCCATTCTGGCGAGCGCGGTCTGAGTTGAGAATAGGAATTACGATCATATGATTAATGAGCGGGACACGACCCGTTTTAGGCTGAATGCAGTCCGTGTTGATGTTGAATCTTTAGAAGTCTTGGGCCATTTGATCTTGTATTTGCGTTCTTTGCAGTTTTGAGACTCTTTTGCCTAAAAATTAACCAACAGAGAACATTTTGTAGTTTCTGACTTAGAGAAAAAATATAATGAATAAAACATGAAAATCATGAATAAACCTATATTGAATGCCAACAAATTATATGATATGGATGTGTGCAACATGTATATTTATGCTCGCATCACTCTCCTTTCTCTTTCTCTCTACTCTCTTTCTCTCGAACAGGTGCTTTCGCTGGCCACTCTTTCTCTCTCTCTAGCGCTCTCTTTCTCTCTGCTCTCACCTTTCTCTCTATCCTCATCTCCATCGGCGCAGGCGAATGCAGAGCTCACCTGCGCGAGCTCTATGCAAACGAATGCAGAGCTTGCTTGTGTGAGCGTTCTATGCAAACCAACGCAAAGCTCGCCTGTGCGTGCGAGCTCTACGCAGAGCTCACCTGAGCTTGCGAAGTCTCGTTTGCGCGAGCTTTCTTGTGCGAGCCTGCTTAGAGCTCGTTTGAGCTAACGCAGGCGAGCTCTGTGCTCGCCTATGTAGAGCTCGCATAGGTAAGTTTTGTGTGGGCTCACCTGTGTAGAGGTGAGCTCTACGTAGAGCTCGCCCGCGTAGGCGAGCCTGCGTGAGCTCAGGCGAGCTCTGTGTTCGCTTGTGCAAAGCTCGCGCAGGTGAGCTCTACGCTCGCCTGCGCAGAGCTCGCTCACGTCGAAGGAGACGGGGAGAGAGAGAGAAAGAGAGCACCAAAGAGAGAGAAAGAGCCACTAGTGAAATCACATCTACGTGAGAGAAAGAGAGCAGATAGAAAGAGAGTGGAGAGTGAAAGAGGGGTGAAATAATTTGTTTTAATTAAGAAGTAAAATATTATTTTAATAAATGAAAATAATTTAAATAAATTTAATACCAAACTATTGGATAAAAATTAAATTATTTTATTAGGCCTACTTCTGTATGATTTTATTATTTAGGGGTAGATTTGAAACTTCGCGATTGTTCGAGAGGAAAATAAAAAATAACCCATTTATTTTCATCAAGTCTAAGAATATATAAATTGGTAAAATATTTTAGTTTTATTTCATAAAACAAATTAGTGTACTAAGATAATAAAAAAAGAGTAAATGTGGAAAGAAAGTCCCAATAATTAAGTATTGATTTATAGATTCTATTAAAAATCAATATTAATATACATCTTATTAGTTATCTTTGTCACCCAAAAAGCTGATTTTGACAGGTCAAATAATTCCTAAGGATGTTCCTTTGGAGGAAAATATCCTTTAGGAAAAAGTTTTTCTCTCATTTCCTGATTTTGGCAAAAAAAAAATGACAGCTAAATCTACAAGCATATATTCTTTTTCATTGATAAAGGTTGCACATAACCAGGGCGGAGCCAGACAAATTATTCAGGAGGCGCACATTTTAAATTGATATCGTCATAAAAAATAGAATAGTATGACAAACTATATAAAAATATTTCAAATAATTATGAAATATTTCTCTATTTCCATAGTTAAATGTAAAATATTAGCATTAAACTTAATTTGGGCAAACTGTAAAATAATTAAGAAAAAGTTTACAAAAGAATAAGTAAATAAACATAGTATAAACATATTTAATTTGATAAAAGATAAATAATATGACAATAAAATTATAGATAAATTTTTAAATATATTATTTTTATAATCAAATAAATATAAATTAATAATAATTAACATGAAAAAAATTGATGTTGAAGCAAAAGAAAATAACTATAATAAAAAATAATTATGGAGAAAAAACTTACCATTAAATTCTAAGATTTTTTTTTGAAGCTTTAATTAGCTTTAAAAAATATTTTAATGGCTTCTTCAATACAAATTGTGTTAATTATATAGATAAGTTAAAAATAACTAATAAATTATTCGAACCTAGCACCTATACTTATATACCAAGGACTCTAACCAAAGATTCAATCGTTGACATATGAGCAGTACTACTATTAAAATTTTTATATTTCAGGGCGTGCCAATGTACCCCCTTGCCCCTCCTTCCTTCCGCCCATGCACATAACTCTGTAAACATTTTCATCTTTTGGCAAGGAAAAACATGCATTCCAATCTTATTTAAAACTTATGTATAATAAATTATCAATTGATAAAATATTATCTAAATACAGGTGCAACTACAAGATTCAATTAGAGGTGTTTTTATTAATGACATCATAGTATATCTTATTATATATATATATATATATANATATATATATATATATATATATATATATATATATATATGTGTGTGTGTGTGTGTGTGTGTGTGTGTGTCATTGTAAATGAAGTTTTGTTGGTGTTTTCTTCTCCTTTCATTTATTTTATAAATAATTAATATATTAGATTTAACTTATTTTTTTGAAAAACCAGACATAGGAAAATATTTCTTTGAGAATATTTTTTTCAGACAACTTATTTCCATGAAATAAAGATAGCTTAACAATTGGTTATTTAACATATTGGCTTGTTGAATTTTGAAATGAAAATGTTTCAATATCAAATTTCATAGATTTGTGATTTTGGTCATGAACTATATAATTAGCCAGTGGTTACTACTCTTATGGATGATATGTCACCTAAAAAATGTAAAGAAAAGAAATTTGAATGCTTATATTGGTGCATTCAATACAAATAACCAAAATTTTACTTAAGATCGAAGGAGAGTTATAAGATCGACGATCGGATAAGGATCATTTAATTTTATGAAACACTTTATAAAGATCGTAAAGATCCTACGAATTAAATCGTAGGATCGGTATGAGGTTAAATATAAGAAGATAATATGATAGATCATGAATAACTATGGTCACATAAACGTTTCTTCCAATTTTTATGATCAATATATTATCCTATTGCTTCATCAGTTTCGATGCATGACCTATCCGAAGGGTATCAGTGGTTGGGATGTCGTTATATTTTTCAATGGGTAAATTATAAAATAAATATTTAAACTTTCACGTTATTCGAAATTAATTTAAAATTTTATTTTTATCTACAAACTCATCAATTTTTAAATTAGTTACACATGTTGCTTCTATAATAGTTTTATTAGAAATTTATTTAACATTCGCTCAATATTCATCACATGACTAAGTGAATACCATCTCATCAACTTCTAAATTTTCACTGAAAAACCTTAAATGGTAGCATTTTATCATTTCATTAATGTCTTAATATAGTATAGAGATTAAGGATTCAAGTGTTTGGGATGTAATTTTTTTCGATTTGATCTCTTTTGTAATAGAAAGAAAAATTAATCAAAGTTATCTTAAAAAAGTAATGTTTTAGTTTTTAGTAAAAGTATGACATCCAACTTGTTGAGTCAGCCTTTAACGATGGGATTTGCATCAAATTTAAAAATTGATTATTTTTTATGATCGAAATCAAAGTTTTAATAATATAGTGCCTTAATATATGTTGTCCTATATTTTTAAATAAAATCAATGGTCTAAATTAAATCAATCAAATAAATAATTAATTTTTTATAATTCAAAGAAAAATTAATTTGAATTATTAATATTAAAATTAAATGAAGATATACTTTATTTAAGTATGATACATAGTGTATTTTATTATGTAAACTATTAGATATAAAATTTATGGTTGACAAAAATGTAAAGTAAAAAAATATAAATTTTAAATATATTATTTATTCTCAATCACATATTTCAGAACTCTTGATATTAAATTTGCTATTTCATAATGTTAACTCATATTGTACATTAGAAATACAACAAATACAAATGTTTACAACAAATAGAAAAGTTTGGATTATTCTTTTTGAAAATGTCATACTTTGATTTATTTTCTGCTACATGTAGTAGTAATATAATATAAACCTTGATGTTGAAATTGTCACCCAAAAGGATGGGAAGAAGTCATATATATATTCTTTACACGTGTGTAGTGACGTTTTAGCTACGCGAATGGAGTGATGGAGCAAATCCAGGATTAGATGGTTTAACGAGGGTGACAGAAATACCAAATTCTTTCATGTCAGCACTATGATTAGCCACAAACGTAATACTATTACATCCTTGGTAAATCTTGAAGGCCAACAAATCACCTCTGACCAAGACATTCAGCAAGCTTTTGTAGAACACTATAAAAGTCTTTGGCAAAGTAACGCTCACACACACATTAACAGTAATGACGGGCCTAATATACCTAAATTAGATAACTCTTGGATCCTGCCCCTAGAGTCACCTATCACACTAGTAGAGATTAAGAATGTCTTTTGGTCCCTTCCCCCTCGAAAAGCACCAGGACCCGATGGCTTCACATTAGAGTTCTACAAGAGGTATTGGGATATTATAGGCCAAGACATCACCTCAAATATCCTAAAATTTTTCCATACTGGAGTCATGCCCACAGAAGGTCACAGACAAGCCTGATTTTCATACCTAAAATAATAAAACTAACTTTGGTTACTGACTATAGACCTATATCCTTGTGTAATATAATTTATCGTGTGGTGGCTAAAATAATTGCAATAAGAATTAAGCCTACGCGCCCAACCATCATTGAACAGGCCCAATCAGCTTTTGTGTCAAAGAGAAATATTCATGATAATGTTCTTACTGCAGAGGAGGTAGCACACTCAATGATTAAAGGAAGAAGGAAGACCATGCTCATTAAAGCTGACATGGCTAAAGTCTTTGACTGTGTCTCTTGGGAAGCTCTAAATCAGATTCTTCAAATTATGAACTTCCCTAGTAATTTCACAAAATGAATTATGGCATGTATAAAATCACCTAGTTTTTCTTGTCTGATAAATGGATAACTTCTCCATTTTTCACTAGCCACATGGGAATCAGACAAGGTGACCCCTTGTCACCATACTTTTCATCTTAGTAACACAGGTTCTATCATCTCTTATTAATCAAGCAGTTAGTATGGGTCAGCTTGTACCTTTCAGAGTGGGATCCTTTCATCTAAGTCACCTATTATGTTGCAGCTACGGCTAAAAATGGTAAAAGAATTATGGAGATCCTAAAACTTTATTTCATCCTCACAAATCAGAAGATTAATCCACTAAAATCTGAGGTCTACCTCCCTCCAAAACTATGCCCATATAGGAAACAAGCCATCAACCGTATCCTGAATGTAAAACAGGGGTCCTTTCCTTTCTCATATTTTGGCACACTTATATCATATAAATATATTCCTATGAGTATGCAACAACACCTGGTGGACAAGACTTCTTCTTGGATCTAAAGATGGAAAGCAAAATTATTGAGTATGGCAGGTAAGGCTACGCTCATAAAATCTGTTGTGAATACTCTACCTAATTACTCTCTAGGAGCATCCTATATTGCAGGAGGGGTCCTGGACTCCTTAGAAAAAACCTCTAGGGGTTTCCTTTGGTCCAAGGATGGCGGACGTGGAGTACACCTCATCGATTGGGATATTATTCAGCTCCCACAACACTGTGGAGGACTTGGTATTCGCAACACCCACATGGTCCGCACATCTCTTCTTGCTAAAAAAGTGCTTGATGTCCTTAATAACTCTGACTCGCCCTGGGTGCAGCTGGTTAATGGTAAGTACGGTAAGACTCATCCATGGAACCACCCCTTCTGCTAATACTTGATATGCTTGGTGTCGACGACTTATTTTAAATGCCCAGCATGACATCAGACATGGTCTCAAGAGGTACATAGGTAATGGTCTATCTACCTCAATCATGAATGATTCCTAAATTTTCTACATGCCTCTAAGTTTGAAGCCTACTTATGTTAATGTTAATATCCCACTGGCATCAATGACAGTCCAGGAACTTATAAGCGATGCACAGTGGAACCTCCCTTTATTGCATGACTACTTTGATGAATGTTTAATCAATGTTATTACTTCTATTTTTATTTCCCCGCATGCCAATGATGATAAATGGGTCTGGATCATGGACACCCATGGTAATACAACTGCCAAAACAATTATAACTCCATGTGCCGCCAGCTCAACCCACTACAGAGACTGGAAGGCCATCTTGGAAAACTGGCTGGTCTACTCCAATACCGCCTAAAATTAATTGCTTCCTTTGGAAATTAGCGCACCAAAGATCACCCACTAAAGATTGGCTCACTCCTTTTCAAACTGACCTAGACCCTGCGTGTGTGTGGACGTGAGCCTGAAACAAACTACCATCTTTTCTTCACATGTTTTGAATCCCTTCAATTATGGTCAATCCTCCATGACAACCTAAAGCAACAATTTGAGTTTATGGACACATGGAACTTAGGAAATTGGGTAAATGAGGGAATGAATATGGAGCCTCAAGCTAAACTAAAATTCCTCTCTATCTTCTCCTTCTCACTTTGGGGTATATGGAAAATAAGAAACGATGTGATGTTTAGATCAAAGAGGGCAACCGTCTCTGCAGTATGGAATAGAGCTCTGGCCGGGTACTCGGAGTATGCGAGCTCCCACTTTACTGAGGCCAATCACCCCCACGACTCATCCTGGACCTGGTGGGAGCCCCCTTCGCTAGCTTGGGTGAAAGTTTACTTTGACGGTTCTTTCACACGAGAAGCAAGGGGTGCGGGATTTACCGTTCGAATGACCAATGGGGTTCTCTTGTGTGCAGGAGCCTTTCGATATGATGCTTATTTGGTGTTGGCTACAGAGGCTTGGGGTGCGCTAATGGGTATCAGAAAGTGCAAGGAGTTGGAATACAAGAAAGTGATTGTGGAATCAGACTCCTCCAATCTCGTGCAGATCATCAACAAACAAGCAAGCTGTCCGTGGCCCTTATGGAACATATTACAGGATTTATGGCATCATGTAATCTTTTTTGAAAGCTTAGTTGCACACATTGCTTCCGGGAGACCAATAGGACGGCAGATTTCCTTGCCAACCTTGGGCGCAGTAGTTCTTTTGACTCTTTTTGGAAGGGGATCCTCCTCCGGGCCTCCAACCTATTTTGTACGCTGATCAATTGGGGGCTTTCAATAATAGATAACAACTTTTTCCGAAAAAAAATTGTTTTAGCTGCTTCTTCCTGCGTGAAGTTTAGGTAATTAGCAGATATAAACAGGCAAACGAACAACAAAAGTCCATGTGTATGCACCATCTCCAAGAAAGAAAAGAAAAAAACTTAGCATAAAGAAAAAATGGAGAAGTTCCAAGAAGAATGACAACATAAATACGAAAAATATGTTTTTGACTGCGACAGATGAATATACATGGGATATTTCGACAAGAGCGGAGTCAGAATTAGAGGTGCAAAATAATTCATTAATTTATATAATTATTTATATTAATTATAAATAATATAAAATATAAGATTATTTTTTGAAATATAAAAAATAAATAAGAAAAAAGTTGAAAGAGTAAAATAAATTAGAAAAAAAATAAAATGTTAGATAGATAAGAGAAATTGAATAAAGATCATTTTAATTCTTATATCAAAATATTTTTATTTAGTTAACAGTAAGCACATATAAAAATAAACTATTATTATAAATATTTAATCGTGTTCGAGAGGTGTCGGTGTACCCGTCGAGGCGTCAGACACCGGTATATGTATTGCATCTCTTCCAAACTACTAGACGTATTTTAGAGATATTGTTTGAAGAGAAAAATGGTGTGAGTAAACATACGTGTACACCGAAATATTAATAACTTTAGTTAAAAGAAAAATGTTTCACTATAACATTTCTAGTTCGCTGTACATTAAATCTGCTCTTTTAAATTAAATTATCGATAATTTTAAGTATTTATATGAATTTACACAAAAGTGGATTTATAAATTTATATACATTTTCTATAGAATGAGACAGTACTAAAAATATCACCACAATAAAAAAAAATATTATACATGATGAATTAACTATGATCTCCTTGCGGTGCAAGACATAATGCTACGAGTACATTAACGCTCCGTTTGTGAAGGGAGTGTTATAAACGTATAGAGAGATTTCTTGCCACATTTTTTTTGTAAAAAAAATTGTGAGAAACATTTAATCAAATGAATTGTTGCATAAGAAAATCAAAATCCAAATTAAGAAAAAAAAATCATGTCTTCTTAAAACGTCGGAAGATGTTTTTTTACTTTTACGGACTTTCTCGAGTTATCTATTAATAATATGATCATAATAATTATTAAAATTTAAAAGAATGATAGTTATCTCCATTTTCACACACAATTAACTTGAGAGGAGTTCATATTTGAAATAATGTTAAATTATAAGTACAATCAATTATTCTAAAAGTTTAAACTAATAAGAAAAAAATTATATTTAACATAATAAATAGTAGCACATTTACTTTTACGTAGTATCAAACTAAGATAAAAAAAAATCTTAGTTCAATCTTGACAAAATATTTATTAAAAGTTAATTTTGTTTCCCAGTGGTCCAGTTGAGCTAGATGAAAGTTATTTCAGATGATATTTTTAATGGCTTAATTTTTTAAAATTATTGATAGGCGAGATTGAGGTGGCTTAAGATCAAATTTTGACGAAATTTCTATTATAAATTGATTTTCTTATTTAATAGTTTATGTGATGGGTTGAGTTAGAATCAATGTTATTGGCAGCTCACACGATGAGGAAAAAATATCAAAAATATAAATATGAAGACAATCTTCTTTCTAATTACTTACTTTTAGGACAACTTATAATTTATCTAATTTAATAGAGAATAAATGAAAAACTCATCTTATTTCACATATATTACGATAAGTAATAGTAACTTTAAAGAAACTCCAAAGAAAGCCTGCAATATTTTCTTAAAATAAAATGTCATTATCTATTAGTGTAATAAACTATAGTGATTGAATCATAATTTACTTCTTTGAATTATCAGACCTAATTAGTTAAGTTTACATGTACATCAATGTGTTATTTGACATGTCATAAAAAAACATTTTTTAGGTAGCATGAATTTTTTTTGTTAAGTAAAAATGCAGCTTAATATGTTTGATAGATATGATTAATAACATAGATAAGTTGTTTCATAACTAACATATTGATATTTGAAAGCCTAATATATACATGGAGTACATTTCACAAATAAACCCCAAGTATATACTTTGTATCTACAATGTTCCCTTAAATTTTTTTTTTGCATAAAATGTCTCAGCTTTAAAGTGTTCCCCACACTATCCATGTGACGGTCTTCTTGCTGATTCGGAGTGTCCACATAAACATTTCAGATAACCAAGTTTAATAAACTAATATCCAGCAAGATATACAATGCTTCCAAATTATCATGTTAGCATAAAACATTTGTTGAATACTATATTTTCATATTCTAACATTTCCCTTTCTTTTAAATTGAACATTTTACCTCCTCAAAATCTCTAACAACATTCTTTTCCTGTTTGTTGCGATGGCGTCGGGCTTTGTTCGACTTGCTGATGTGCACACTCGATATTACCTCTTCTCTTCGCCTAGGATCTTCGCTTGTGTTCTCCTCGACATAGAAGAGTGGCCGACCTAAGACTGTCCATCATCCAATGGGTAATATATAATTTCAAAATGAGATTGTGAAAGATCTGATGGAACTCTTGCCTATGAGTATAGCTTGAAAATGATTGGCAAACTTGTTTAAGAAGATTGGATAGTGATACTTCAATGTTGAAGATGTTGTGTGACCAGCCATGATGATGGGTCACGATCGTGACGCCTCACACAATCACGGCGTATCCGCGACAACAATGAATGCCGGCGATCACGCTCTTCAAATATGCCAGCCTCGCGCATTAGCACGTTTTTAATGTGCTGGCACAGGAGCGTTGTGATGTGCAACGGACAACGCGACGGCAGAAGGCGGAGATCGCGGATGCGATTGTGGACGCACGATAACAGCCGATGATGGGGATGGACAGACGTGGGCATGCGGCCAATAAAAGAAATGGACACGCATCTGGGAGCCCCCACCGTTGAACGGAATCCTTCCCTCTCTTCCTTTCTCTCATCAATTGGTATCAGAGCTCGCCGCATTCCTGCAAGTTCCATTATTCCGGCACGCGTGACGGCTTGATCTGTTTCCGCTCTCCCTGACTCTTTCCTGCACACTCTGTCGACGCCCTGGATCGACCAGATGCTCTCCATCCCCGAATTGCCACCGAAACTACTCGCGTGGTCTTCCCCTGAAAATACGACGCCTCCGACAAGGAAACCAAACGCCACGCGTTCGGAGCAAATTGACGACGCTTTTCTTACCAAGCATCATCGGCGACACTCGAGGAACCATCAGACGCGTCAATCGTCCGCCCAACCGTCGTCGCCGTGCCTCCCCTGGTAACGCCGGTGTAAGGTATGCACGGAGGAAGATGATGAACAGTGGACTTCTCACATCCACTCGATAATAATCTCGTCCGTTCCACTTTTCTTCTCATTTGATCTTGTCTGTCAATTCATTCTTTAATCTAAACCGTTAGATTACTTAATAGATAGATTGAATTCGCAGTGTAAGATCTACTCATTTTTTATATGATCTCAGGCATAGAATTTTTAAGTTATATTTTTTAATCTGAGCCATTGATGCATGCTAGATTAGATCTGGACCGTTATAATAGCATTCTGATATGAACCACATTTTTTTATGTTATAATTTCAACCGTAGATCTTATATGAATTCTATATTTTAATTTGAATCATTGAATGCATGTTTGGATCAAATCTGGATCATTAAATTCTTATTTTGTCAAAAAGGCCGGCCCAAAACTTAAATATTCAGCCCAATTCATTTAATTGTCATTTAATGCAATTATTATTTTTTAATTACTCGATTATTGTGATTAATTATTTCCTATTGTTAATTATTGAAAACTATTTACAAATTAATTTCCTTTTAATCTTAGATAATAAACTCAATATTAATTAAACCTAGAAAATAAATATATTTTCTGGATAGATTATTTTTGGGTAAAATAAACTTTGAAAATAAATTTAGTGTATATTATGTGGTAAATTTATTTTCAGATATATAGATTTAACATATTAATTTATTTTCTGATAAATTATTTTTTTAGAAAATAAATTTAGTATATTGTATTTTTAAATTTATTTTCGGATAGATTAATTTTAGAAAATAAATTTAGAATAATTTCTGTTAAATTTATTTTCGGATAGATTAAATTTAGAAAATAATTTTATTTTGTTTGTTTTCAGATAAATTATATTTTGAAAATAAATTTAGTATATTTTCTGATTAAATTTATTTTCCGATAAATTATTTTTTTGAAAATAAATTTATTATATTTTCTGTTAAATTTTTTTCGGATAGATTAATTTTAGAAAATAAATTTAGAATAATTTCTGTTAAATTTATTTTCGGATAGATTAAATTTAGAAAATAATTTTATTTTGTTTATTTTCATATAGATTATCTTTTGAAAATAAATTTAGTATATTTTTTGATTAAATTTATTTTCGTATAAATTTTTTAAATAAATTTAATATATTTTCTGTTAAATTTATTTTCGGATAGATTAATTTAGAAAATAAATTTAGAATATGATTGTAGTGGCAAAAGACTTGGAAGTTGCAGGGTGCGCACTACCAGAACCGTTGCAGATAACATCGGTGCTCAACAGTCTTCCACCTGCTTCCGACATGACCGCCACGATTGTTCGGGTGAATGAGTTGATAAAATGGGTTGTTGAATTGCCCTCCATCTTAGCTATCGAACAACACATGGCCAAGGGGAAAAAGAAGATAGATATCTTCGGAGGAAGCTACTGAAGGGCAGGAGGAGAAAGTCCATGTTGTGCATCATCGCAAGCAAGGGGGCCAAACTTCAGCCCTAGGAAGAAACAGTTCAAACCCAGGGCAGGGCAGCGCAAGGTTGCAAGAGGTGCTTGCCACATCTGCGGAAAGTTTGGTCACTTCAAGGCAAACTGTCCTGCAGGATCTAGTCAAGATGGCAACAAAGGCGCACAAGGAGGTGGAAAACCGGTCAAAAGCGCTGGCACCAGCAAGTCCTTATTTTCCATAGTGGTGGAGTGCAATGCGACTACGACTGACATTGAAGGATGGTAGATCGACTCTCGAGCGACTCGCCATATTTCCAAGACCAAGGAGGGTCTCATTGACTTCAAAGAAGTCGCAAAAGGGGAGCAAAGGATCTATATGGGCAACAACACCTACCTCGATGTGGAGGGGATTGCTGAGTATAAGCTAGATCTAGGAGATAGCTTTGATACTCAAAGATGTGTTGTACGCGCCAGGAATAAGACGCAACTTGATCTCTATTCCTGTCCTTTTGCAAAAGGACTTTGAAGTTAGATTCTATAGTGGTCGGGTCACAATAGGCAAGAACATGAAGGTATATGCAACTGGAAGGTATGTGCTCGGTCATGACCTATTTTGCCTGAATGTAATAAAGAGTGAAGAAATAAAAGATTCTTCCAAGTATACTCTGTGTTATATGTCCAATTATGATCTCTGGCATGAGAGATTAGGACATCCAGGAAACTAAAAAATGAAACAAATTAAGAAAATGAAGTTAATGTCCAACATTTTCGGCGCAAAACAATGCCTTGTAAGCATTGTTTGGCTGGGAAAATGACAAGGACCTCATTTTCTATGGGGACAAGGTCAACAGAGTTGTTGGAACTAGTTCATTCAGACATTTGTGGTTCATTGAGTGTTCCTACTTATAAGAGAAAAGAGTACTTTATTACATTCATAGACGACTACTCTAGATATTGTTATGTATACCTCCTAGAGAGAAAGTCAGAAGCTTTTGATACTTTCAAAAGGTACAAGGCACAAGTAGAAAAAAGGTTAGGAAGACCTATAAGGTGCCTAAGGACAGTTAGAGGAGGAGTTATATATCTCCCGAAAATTTGAGAATTACTGCATTTCAGAGGGCATAC
>LTAE01002636.1:22822-42532 GCA_001647135.1 Pontederia paniculata | reverse complement strand
ATGTGAGTATCACTGATTAATAAAGTTGTAAATCAACTGTGCTGACAACACATACATGACAAATACTTATTTTTCTCTAGATATCTATCATAAGACGAAATATAAAGGCCTCTGGACAACAAATGATTAGATGGTTAAGGTACTTAAGGTTCAGGATAATTTCGGACGCTCACTCTACATATTTCGGACGTTCGAAATACATTGTTGATATCTAGTAATCCTTACTAGTGAGCGCCCACTAAAAGTCTCCAGGTGTCTGTAATAAATCATAAGATGAAATTCCTCAAGTAGCGAACGTCCATTGATCAATGGGCTCCCACTGAAATACTTTGAACGTCTGTAATCAATCATCAACTAGAATATCTCAAGTTCGGACGTCCATTGATAACTTCGGGCGACCAATTCAAATTCCTATTTAGTTCAATCGATCAGCGTACAAACCTAGGGCGTCTATGTTGTGAATGCCTAATAAGACTTGGGATTTCGAACGTCCGTTATCTTGCTCCGGACGACCGATATAAGTTTATGATCTAACACCAATGGAATCAAAGGTCGTCCACTGAAATCATAGGACAACCACTAGGATCATAACTCAACGGTCTCCTCTACTTCGGTCGACCCATCATTTACCTCGGGCGACAGATGTCGCGAACACTATATATATATATACATATATATATATATATATATATATTGGGTCATACTCAGTCGTCATTATATTTGACAACTATTCAAGAGGACGAACGTTCGTATCCTTCAGGTTCATTCATCGTCTTCCCTCCAAGTTCGCATTCAAATCCTCTAAAGCTCCTAGGGATTAAGGGCGATCAAAACACCTTCAATACAGATTCAAACATCTAGGTAAACCCAAAACTTCTTTCTTGTCTCGCAAAAGCTCATTTTCTAGGTTTTCACTAGGGTTTATCAAGGTTTTACTATCCTGATAGGATTTAATCTTGTTGTGAATGTATTTCTTTACCAGAATCAAATCATTTCATTTTTTCTTCACTATTTCTCTCATGTCACCCTAAATTCACATGTTCCTTCATATCCATTAGAGTCATGTCGCCTCTTAAGAAAACCACTAAGAGACGTAGAATCGTAACAGCGTCCCAAACAATCAATCAAGTAGATAAACCGTCTTCTTCCATACCACAAGAAACCGTTGACACAACCAAAACTCACCTCAATGAGACTCCAACTACAGACAATCCCATGTCAGTTGAACCTGTTTTTAGTTCTAGGTGGTACGTTAGTGAAAAAGCACAAAGTCAATTCACAATTTTTTTATAATGAACAACGTGTAGTCGAACCATTCCACTCTATTGACTGTGAAATCCTTTAGATTCCTGGTTTAAAAGAGACTTTTGAGTAATGTGACTGGATCAAATTCCTTAAACTCGACCAGTCAGTCTATCAAAATGTCGTGAAACACTTCTATATTAATCTCACCTATGAAGAAATCACATCCTACCTACATGGCGAAAATTTCTCCATGATAGAGTCCAAACTGAATGACATCCTTGGCACTCCGAGTTTTTCTCATATCAAACTTGCTCCAATGCATTAGTCTCACACCACATATACTCAAAATCAAGATGCACTAGCTGTGAGTGGAGGACGAGTAGATACTTTTGTTCAAGCATCCTTTCATAAATATCTTTCCCCTGTCATGAAAGTTGACCATCACATTATCACCCATATAGTTCTTCCTATGGCCGGTCACTACACAAGAATAAACCTCCTTGACTTAGCCGTTCTTTGCAAACCTTGTCGACCTTGCAGCTCCTAGATTTTCTCTAGGAAACCTTCTCATGTATGAGTTAATCAAAATCAAAGAGAAGGTACACTCTAAATGGACCAAGGATGCTCGGCTATATTATGAAAATCTTATTACCCTCATGGATCGCAAAATCCTTAAATTTAGATTTGCTGATAATGAAGAGGTTCTTCTTCCTACCAAGAATGACAAAATTTCTTTAGTGACCATGACCAGAAAGGGACTCACGAAAGACACTTCTCAACCCACTGAATTTCTCTCTACCTCTGAGCACTAGGATCTTGTGTCTCAGTCATTTGAACTTCCTAGAAATCCCTCCACAACTGCAAATCCATGTCCACAACCCACTCAGCCACATAGAGATCTTCCCGCTGCAATTTGCACCTCTTCCTTCTCAGTTGCATGACCACCAAGTAGGGAAGACTGGACCTCTATGTTCACCAAAGTGGACATCATGTCAACCCAACTCAGCATAGTGTCCAGTCAACTGAGTCAAGCACTTGTGCTGATAAAGAAAGTGGCAGAAGAGCAGTTCGAGAATGTTGAAGTCAGTAAAGATCTACAGGTGCATCATAATGAAGCTCGTCTACGTTGGGAAGTCATGGATAGGTTCATGAGGACAACTGGCTATGAGCCTCATGCACAACCTCCTTTTGATAATTACAAAAGGGGAGAGATTAGTCAGAAGAGTGAACAACCTGAGCCCACAGTAGAGGAGAGACTTGAACCCATTCCAGAAGAGGTTCAAGAGGAGGAAAACATGGAAGCTCCTAAGTGATGATGAGAATCTAAGGCAAGTGAATGAGCCCGCTGACATAGAATCAGGAGCTATTGGTGACAGAGAAGAAGTTGATGTTCAAGATACTGACTTTCAAATTGCAACAGCTGCACAAGAGAAAGAAGCTGGCCAAACAAACATTGAAGTACTAGCTGAACAAGCAGCAAATATGAGAGATGGGATAGAGGATGAGCTTCAAGACCTGGTGGTTGAGCAAGATGTAAGCATCAACACATTGATGGAAGAAATTGTGAGCAAGAGAGTAAATGAAACAACTAGGATCACTAAGGGCATAGTCGGGACATCAACAAGTTCTTCTTCCTTTGAGAAAAAAGAAGAAGGATAAGATAAGAAAAATTAGATAGATACAAGTGTATTGTAAATTTTGTTGTATCCGAAATATCTTGAGTCTGAATTTGTGTAATGTATATTTCTTTGTGACTATGAATGTTTTTGTTACTCTGAATGATATGTGTATGATTTTTGTTTTCAGAAATGATATGAACATGCATGCTTGTGAATTCTACATTGCAATTATTCTTTATGAAGTATGTTTCAAAATGTAAAGTGTTAAAAATAAATTGCTGAGTATGTCAGTTTTACATATCCTGAATATATGCACTGGTTAAGGGGGAGAACTTTTTTTTCTGAAAAAATGAGATATACGATTAAGGGGGAGCATTTATGTTAGTTAAATTTCTGTATGAGCTTTATGTTTATAACTAACCCTAAGTTCACTTCTCATAAATTTGTAATCATAAAAAAGGGGGAGATTGTTGATAAAATGTAAAGTGTTAAAAATAAATTGCTGAGTATGTCAGTTTTACATATCCTGAATATATGCACTGGTTAAGGGGGAGAACTTTTTTTTCTGAAAAAATGAGATATACGATTAAGGGGGAGCATTTATGTTAGTTAAATTTCTGTATGAGCTTTATGTTTATAACTAACCCTAAGTTCACTTCTCATAAATTTGTAATCATAAAAAAGGGGGAGATTGTTGAATTTAGGATCCCGAGATTATTTTGGTGATCACAAATTTGTGAGGGAACTTAGTCTGAACTAATGAGCTTGTTGAATTGATCTTTCAAAGACATGATTTTTATGTTTAGAGAATGATAGGTCGACCGAGGCTGAAGAACGAACAATATATGCACATAGAAGACATAATAAAAAAATTCTATGTATGCAGCAGTCGTCCAAAGGATGTGACATGGTCGATCGATGTGAATAACAAAGAGTGAAGAAGTAAAGTCAAGTACTGAGCGATTGACCGAAGATAGTGTGTGGACGACCGAAGACAAGGATGAACAGGAAAGGTCGTTCGATGAAGAACAGTGGATGACCGAAGGTTCTACGTCAACAGTACAGAGATTGGATAACGGGCGGTCCAAGGAGAAGTGGACGCCCGGTGATGAGACTTAGCCGAAGAGGTGATATGGTTGAGGAAGGAGAGGTTGTCCGAAGATGAAGAATGGACGACCAAAGAGCTGGGAAAGAAGGCAATGGTCGTCCAAGGGTTTCAGAGTGAAGACAGTGGATGATCGGGAGATTGCCAAGGTTGAAGTGGACGTCTGAAGGCTCATGAGTTAAAGTAGTGAACGACCAAAGCTAATAATGGAAGGAAGATCGGTCGACCGAAGATGGAGTGTGGACGAGTGATAGATATTAGACGAAGACAAAGGTCATCCGAGGTCTTAGTGAGAAGACAAGTGGACGTCCAAGAGTTTGTCAGGTCTGAGGTGAACTAAAGATCGGACTCCCGCAGGATGAGCGGACGATCGATGAGGAGACATAGGTCATCCGAGGGCTAAAGAGACAAAGCAGCGGTCGACCAAAGCATCTGACAGAAGAAACAATGGACGTCCAAAAAATTTGATGAGTTGTCAGAGGACGTCAGAAGAATGTCAAAAGGAAGAAAGGACGTCCGAGGATCTCAGTGGAAATGAGCGGGCGTCCGAAGCTTGTCAGAAGAAGATTTGGCGGACGTCCAAGGATCTCATTGGGAAGTGAGCGGACGGCNCTAAAGAGACAAAGCAGCGGTCGACCAAAGCATCTGACAGAAGAAACAATGGACGTCCAAAAAATTTGATGAGTTGTCAGAGGACGTCAGAAGAATGTCAAAAGGAAGAAAGGACGTCCGAGGATCTCAGTGGAAATGAGCGGGCGTCCGAAGCTTGTCAGAAGAAGATTTGGCGGACGTCCAAGGATCTCATTGGGAAGTGAGCGGACGGCCAAAGTACTGATTTAAGAGGGAGCGAACGTCCGAGGATCTCAATGAAGAATGAGCGGACGCCCGAAGTACCCACAGAAGAAAGAGTGGACGCCCGAAGGATTCAGGGAGAATCAGTGGACAACCACAGAGGTGTCAAAGAAGTTGGCACAAGTCAAGTCGGGCGACCGCAGGATTGGCGGATGATCGAAGAAGCTTGACAAGTGACTTCACTCGAGATTGGACGTCCGAGGAAATTAGTGTGCAATCAGCGGACAACCAGAGATGAGCTGAAGTTGGTACAAGGTCAAGTCGAGTGACCGCAGATGAAGAGCGGACGACCAAAGGAGCTTAACAGGTGACTTCACTCGAGATTGACGTCCGAGAAGATTGGTGTGCAATCAGCGGACGACCAGAGATGAACTAAAGCTGGTACAAAGTCAAGTCAAGCGACCGCAGATGAAGAGTGGACGACCGAAGGAGCTTGACATGTGACTTCACTCGAGAGTGGACGTTTGAGAAGATTGGTGTGCAATCAACGGACAACCAGAGATGAGTTGAAGTTAGAAGAAGTCAAGATCGATCGACCGAAGACGAAGCACGGACGACCGAAGGAGCTTGACAAAAGTCTTCAATTGAAGATTGGACGTTCGAGAAGATTGGTGTGCAATCAACGGACGACTAAAGGCAAGTTGAAGAAGTGAACTCAAGTCAAGATCGGTCGATCAAAGGTTTGGCGGACGACTGAAGGAGCTTGACTTAGGAACAAAGGCTTCGAATTTTGAACTGCGGACGTTCGAGGGTGAACGGTGGACGATCGAAGCACCAGATGGCAGTTCAAGTGAAGACTTCACCAGAGCAGTGGTCGACCGAGGCAGGAGCAGCGAGCGACCGAGGGGTAGGTTAAGGGTATTGTATTTGCATTAACGACTAGTTTTCTGAGTGACAGATTAGGTCGTTTGTGCAGTGTATATATTGTAATCCCAAGAGTCTTGGGATGTAACTTTGGCAAAATTAGCTACCAAGTTCTTGAGTGAAAAAGCCTTAGTTCCTCCTTCTGAGATTCGAGTGAAGAATCCAGGATATAATGAAGTGTGAGTTCAAGAGTGAACTTGTAAGAGGTTGTCTCCTCGTTATCTGAGAAAGAAAGCAGAAGTTGTAAGGGATCCTTCACCCTTTGAAGAAGGAGTTTAGTGATCTTCAGAGGTCTCGAGTTCGAGAAGATCGGAATGAGGACGTAGGCTAGGAGTTCGACCGAACCTCGTCGACAAACCATTGTTTGTTCGTTCGTTTGTTTCTTGTTTATATTTGTATCTGCATGCTTCCGCTTATATAACTAATCACTTAAGAAATAGTCGAAATGGTTTAATATACCAATTCACCCCCCTCTTGGTTCCATCTAGATCCTACAAAAGCTTGCTCTGACCACACTTCTTTTGTTTATGTTTTTAGTTTGTGCTCTTATTGCTGAAACTTATCCTTCGTGGATTGTAGACTCCGGTGCAACAGACAATATAGCGAAAGATCGTGGAGCCTTCATCGAATTTCATCGACCCAGTCCAGGGACAAAATGGATTTACGTTGGAAACAACAAAAAAGTTGAAGTCAAAGGGGTTGGAACTTGCAAGTTAGAACTTTGTAACGGTCAAATCTTTTATCTTCACGACGTTCTATATGCCCCTGAATTTAGACAAAATTTAATTTTTATGTTCATTTTAGACAGTTTATGTAATAATTTTTTACTCAAAACATTTAAACATATTTTTTAATAATATTTCTTTATGTGATTATTTTCTTTAAAATAGTTTATATGTTATGAACACTGCAAATGTTGCTAGTAGTTACTTTTTTATGTCATCTATGAATGTAGATGCTATGATATGACATGTTAAATCATGATACACTGTTAAAGATCGAATGACTAGATTGACTAGAGATGGGCTCGTGGGCTCTCTCGCCAAGGTCAAATTACCTTCTTGTGAAGAATGTCTAGGTGACAAGAAAAGTAGAAAACCATTTGGCGCAGGAAAACATGTTGAATTTTCATTACAATTGATTCACTCGGATATTTGTGGTCCAATGAATGTCCTAGGAAGACATGATTTTTCATACTTCATCACATTTATTGATGATTACTCATGATACGGTATAATCTATCTAATTTCTCGAAAGTCTGAAGCATTGGATTGCTTTGTGCAATTCACAAACATGGCTGAAAATCAGTTAGATCATAAAGTCTTGCGTACAGACCATGGCCGCGAATATCTTTTAAATTTGTTCAAGGAATTATGTGATGAACAAGGTATACTTACACAATTAACAATATCAGGAACTCTCCAATAAAATGGTGTTGCTGAAAGGAGAAATCATACTCTACTTGACATGGTTAGGTGTATGATGGTGCAAGCAAATCTACCGATTTCGTACTGGGGAGATGCCTTATTGACTGCAGCCTATATATTGAATCGAGTACCTTCGAAGTTTGTCTCTTTCACTCCCTACGAACTTTGGACATGTCGCAAACTCGACTTTAGTTATTTGCGCCCTTGGGGATGCACATCCTATGTTCTTGACAACTTCCATAAGTATGGAAAGTTGAGCCCTAGAGGCAAGAAATATGTCTTAATCAAATATTCTAATACCTCAAAAGACTATGTGTTCATAGATGAACGGGATGATGAAACGATTACAAAAATAAAAAGTAGAGATGCGACCTTTCTAGAGGACAATTTTTCTAAACAAGACGAGATTGATTGCACATTTTATCTTCCAATGCCATCGGCCTCTACAACTGTCGGACATAAAACAAAGGTATCCTCTTAGTCATTTCTTCTCTTCGTCTTCTTTCTCTCTTATCATTTTTTTCTTCTTGCTTGTTTGAACCTCAACCTCCGATTATTTTCTTCTTCTCTGTTTAGCCATCTAAAGGGATGGCAGTGGGGACCAAGGGGATGACGGTATCGTCCTCATTCTAGGCCCATGGAGACGATGTCACTCGCCTTGGGTAATTGATGTCTTCGGGGGGATCCGAGGACCCGTGGAGATGGAGGATGGAATTAAATGCTCCCGCCATGGGGATCGAGGGTGGGGTGAATGCAAGGTTGGACTTGGGGCGAGAACGATAATTTCTTTTAGTAAGCCTCTAGAGTTTGACTACCACCCTAAAAATATTTAGCCACTTTATTTGGAAAAACTTCACAATAAAAAAATATTGTATTTTTATGCATTCTAATTAGATAAATTAATTTATATTTTTATATTTCTTAAACAATTCGTCCCTAGAATTAGTCTTCTCCATTATATTTATTTTCTACAATTATACGTTAATCACTTCATAAAAATGTGATCCATATACTTAATAGTATGTAATCATTGCAATTCATATGTAAACCTTCACAACTCTGCAAGTGGGAGGTACCTCGATTCAATATATGTGTCACTAAATGTCGACGAACATAATTAAACTTGAAACTTATACTTGGTTATTCTCCATTTTGTTGAGAACTAAATTTGCGATTGCTAAATAATTATGTCGACCAATGGTATATTAGTATGATATTTACTGCATAAGGAGTTAGTAATCTCGGGCACGTCGTCGAACAAGTTTGTGCAAGAACACCTTGCACTATATAAGTGGAGTATTAGAATTGCAATCCTGAAGAAGGCTACTCACATTGATTTTATTTTTTCTTTTTCTTTAAACATACACTTGGAGAAGATAATACTTGTACAAAATGTACTATTTCATACGGACAATCTAATATGTTTATTATAATGTAAAATTATATTCATTGTTATTGTTTATCACATGAGGATTTCAAGCTCACAGGAGAGGATATGCTTATGTATTTTAGTTATTATAAAAATAAAATATTATCATATTATCATTCATTGGATTACGAAAATATTATCGATTACATCATTAGACTTTCGCATTTAATATAATTATATTTTACATTAAAAATTTCTTTCTTTTCATTGGTGTGACATCATTATATTTGACTCATCGTAATCAATAGTATGATCAATATGTATAACATTGAGCATCATTTTCAAATGAGACTATGCTAGTAAGAGTTTATTTTGAGTCGTTAATATAAACAATAGTTGACGACCAAATTTGGAAATATTAAAAGATCAAAATGTTTAGGGATATTTTCTCTAACACCCCTTCAACTATCGCCGATTTCCACATATAACCCCAGGTTTCTAAAATTTTGCCGACCCCCCTTGTATTTAAAAGCTTCTGTCACTGCACTACCGCCATCACATGTCGTCCGTTTGAACGTTAACTTTTGAATTTTTTTTATTTATCAAATGACCATCCTACCCTTTCGTAAAAACAAGAAGTGTCCACCTCGATACTCCGTCCTCCATGGTTTCAATGACCTCACAGGCCGCTGGTTCCAAATATCCCTAGCCGGCATCCTCGCTCCCGTCGTCCGAACCGCCAGCCCCGTGGATGACGGAAGGGTATGCCTCAGCGTGACCCACTTTGGGGCGGAGAGCCTCGTGCTTTCCTGCGCCGACGTCGTAGGTTACAACAACGAGGCTGTGTTATTCTGTTCTTTTCTTACCCGTCTCTGCTTCCAATCGATTCATGAATTCTCCGAATGCAGGCGACAAATCTCATATCTTAAACCCTAGATCCCTCTTGTCAAAACCTTAGAACTCGATCCAGTTAACTACTTCCCATTGGATTGATTTAATTACCTATTTTAGTGGTATATCTAATGCAATCATGGGGATTAGGATGGAAGCGCCCCTCCGAGATCTTCCACCTTTCCCTCGACTACGGCGACTTCTGTGACCCCATTGCTGACAAAGATCCGTCCTCCTCCCCATCGCACTTGCCGCCACCTCCTCCTCCGCCCTCATCGTCGTAGTCCCCATCGCTAACATGCACCGCCTCGTCCGACGAATTGGATTCAGGATCGACCTCAACTAGTTCGTCGGCAACGATGAGGATCAGGTCGCGCTCCGGCTGCAATCGCAGCTCATGGTGGTGCTCCCGCCATCCTAGGACACCGTCGTTTTGGATCTCCGCTAGGCCACCGACGAGGGTGAGGAGGAAGAGGGACGTGTGACTATAGAGATGAAGATCGTCAGGCGGCAAGAGCCTTTACATTCTCTGCGGATGTCGAAGGCCGTTGGTTCTTGTCAACAGAGTAAAAAAAATTAGAAGGGTAGAATGGTCATTTGATAAATAAAAAAAATTAAAAGTTAACGATTAAACAAATGACGGGAGTAGAGTGTCGGAAGCTTTTAAGTCCGCCCCATGACACCGTCGTTTTGGATCTCCGCTCTATCGCTAACGAGGGTGAGGAGGAAGAGGGACGTGTGACTATAGAGATGAAGATCGATAGGCAGTAAGAGCCTCTTCATTATCTGGGGATGTTGAAGGCCGTTAGTTCCTCTCAACAGAGTAAAAAAAATTTTAGAATGGTAGGATGGTCATTTGATAAATTAAAAAATTAAAAGTTAACGTTTAGACAGATGACGAGAGCACAGTGTCGGAAGTTTTTAAGTACAATGTCGGTGAAATTTTAAAAATCTGGAGTTATATGCGGAAATCGGCGATAGTTGAGGAGATGTAAGAGTAAATATCTCGAATGTTCAATAGAATTTTGAAAACTGAAGATTAAATGCAAAAATTAGACTTGAACAACGGCTGGTGACACTCGGTTCAGATTATATGCAACCAAGTAGATCTCCGCTGGGTAGAAAGTTGAAAAGAGCATACGAAGGTACGTACGATGATCAAAACCTGAATCGTCGGGCGTGTCGTACCAAGGTCAAATTAATGGTCAAATCTGGTTGCCTACCTCTTTACCAACTACTTAAACATCCCTTCCTCGTGTAGGACGTCTACATGAGATCGAAGCACATCAATCCACCTCGAGATTCAAAGTTGGCACGTATATAACCAGGGAAAAATGCTTATCCCAAAAGAAGGATTTTTGAACTTTTCTCTAATAATAATAATTTAATATTATTATCCTCTTGCATATCACATCTTGTAAGTTTGGTCATTAGCTAGCACTCAACTATCAGTGACTTTTGTATTTTTAAAAATAAAAAAAACTGTGGTAGGTTAAACATCCATCTGCAAAGACAAAAAAGAAACTAACATATAGTACAGCAAATTCAAGGCCAAGATCATCTCGCAATGGTACTACATTTGCACAGATTGCAGTTTTGCTTGGTAAATCACATAATAATGGCACTTCATGTCTTGAAACTTCAATTTTTAAAATATTTTTCCAATGCTTAATAATCTATAAAACACTTAAAACGGCTAATAAGCTTATTATTAACCACTAAAGAAAAATAGCAATAAAAAAGACACGACAGGGTTCATCAAATTATTATCAATCACTAAAAAAATATCAAGTAATTGAAAAAGACTTGGCAAAGGGACAAAATGAAACACATGACCCGTTCAATCTATTGCTTATCCAATCAACTGCTACATGAACATGCCTTGGAACCATGGGCGGCACAAAGGAAAATTTGGTAATGCACATGCATGGATCTATGGAACATAAACAAAGTTTGACTCCCACCCTCCACTGTTACTGTATGTCCATTTTGTCTCTCCAATCTATCGGCTGTATGCAAATCTGAACTAGCAAATTTGATGCTAATCATACCAAATTGGCATGCTTCAGTAACCATCTGAGTTCCTCCAGTTCACATTTTTTATTATTTAAGTTTGCCAAGTGACAAGTTTGCAACTCTAATTGTAAATTGGATCTTGAGACAAATTGCTGGTTACTTGTGAAATGTAGACAAGAGGATTCCTTTGTCTTTGAGCAAGCTATTACAACAAGAGGCAGCTAAATCAAATTAAAACTAACACTTGATATTGTTAATTAGAGAATAGGCTTGTGTTGGAAAGGAAATGGGAACAATTGTAGGAACTAATTAAAATAATGAAAATGTTTTCTGAATTTTTTTTTTATTCTGAATGGTATGAGATATTTTAGGAGCTGATGCATCTTCCAAAAGAACACTTGTCGATCTTATGGACTCATATACAAATGCAGATGGCAGAAAATATCTAGCTGCCCTACTGTATAGCATGCATGTTACTGTTAATTAGTCCAATATTGGAGGTGGGGTCAAAATATTGGAGAACTGATAAGTTGCAGGAGATTTTTATTTGTGATTAATAGTTACATTAAAAAAATTTAACGGATAATCATTGATTTTATTCGAAAGGTAAACTGTTAATTATATTCTTCTAATAAAAGTGCACCACTTTTTAATGACAAAAAGAGGCCCATGATTGAGATTAATGTATAAAGATGGCAAATTAAAAAAATGAGATGCCTGAAGTTTCCTGATTTGTAATAGTTTTTGCTGGGTAAATTTTGTATGTCAGATTTAATTTTTGATGATTATGATTAAATTTAAAAGATTAAATATAATAAATGATTATCCAATAAAAATATCATCATGTTTTAGGTGGCCACCCTTGGTCATGGCCAATCATACAACTCCCCACTAGACACCAACCAACCCCACAATCAAACACCCCTTACCTACTTAGTTATTTTGACTCAGAATTCCAAAAGAGGATGCTCTCCTCTCTCTCTCTCTCTCTCTCTCTCTCTCTCTAATTTGGTGTCTCTCTCTTCCATCCTCTTCTCTTCTCTCTCTCTTCCTCTCTCTCTCTCTCGAGCCCATGGGTTTCTATCACAAAACCATCAAATCGCAACCCTATCTCTTATTCTCTCTCATCCCCACCAACACCAAGACCCCCTTATATAAATACACTTCCATCCAGCACAAAGACTTCAGGCACAAAAGTGACAAAACATAAGAACGATGGCGGTCTCCAAAACAAAGGCATCTTTCTTCATGCTCCTCTCCATTGCCTCTGTCTACGCATCCAAGTCCTTGCTTCCTGACCAGTCTCCAGTTGTTCTCTTCATCCCTCTCCTCCTGCTGTTCGCATTCCTCTTCTTCGGTTCCTCGTCCAATGCCCCTCCCGGGCCGATCTCTGTGCCAATCTTCGGCAACTGGCTCCAGGTCGGCAATGACCTCAACCACCGGTTCCTCGTGCGCATGGCCAAGAAGTACGGCAGCGTCTTCCTCCTCCGCCTCGGCTCGCGCAAGCTGGTGGTCGTCTCCGACCCGAAGATGGCCACGGAGGTGCTGCACACGCAGGGCGTCGAGTTCGGCTCCCGGCCGCGCAACGTGGTGTGGGACATCTTCACCGGCAACGGACAGGACATGGTGTTCACCGAGTACGGCGACCACTGGCGCAAGATGCGGAGGATCATGACGCTGCCCTTCTTCACCAACAAGGTGGTGCAGCAGTACAGGGAGATGTGGGAGGAAGAGATGGACATGATCATCCAGGGCCTGCGCCGGGACAAGGTCGCGCAGGAGGAGGGCGTGGTCGTCAGGAGGCGGCTGCAGCTGATGCTCTACAACATCATGTACAGGATGATGTTCGACGCGCGCTTCGAGTCCATCGACGACCCGATGTTCCAGAAGGCAACGCAGTTCAACACCCAGCGCAGCCGGCTGGCTCAGAGCTTCGAGTACAACTACGGCGACTTCATCCCCATCCTCCGGCCATTCTTGAAGGGTTACTTGGCCAAGTGCAAGGATCTGCAGGACAGGAGGTTGACCTTCTTCAACGATAACTACGTTGAAAAGAGAAGGTACATATTAAACGAACATCTGAACGGAAGCACACATTGATTTAATTACACTTGCACACATCATTTTTTAACTTCTCCGACTGATCCTTTTCGAACATTGAAACTATGACAGGAAAGTTATGGCCTCCAGGGGAGACTCCAACAGATTGAGATGTGCCATGGACTACATCCTGGAAGCAGAAATGACCGGAGAAATCAGCTCCCAGAATGTGATTTATATCGTGGAGAACATAAATGTTGCAGGTAAACTTTCTCTCTCACTCCTTTCTCTCTCTACATACATGGTAGCATTTATATGTGCACCAAATTGACACTTTACGTATGGTAAAATGTTATCGATGCGTGGACTAAATGAACAGTATGCATGTAATGTAGCTATTGAGACCACACTGTGGGCAATGGAATGGGCCATAGCGGAGGTAGTGAACCATCCACGAATCCAGAACAAGGTGAGGAAGGAGATCCGAGACGTCCTCGGCGACGAGCCGGTGACGGAGACCAACGTACACAAGCTGCCCTACCTGCAGGCGGTGGTGAAGGAGACGCTGAGGCTCCACTCGCCGATCCCCCTGCTCGTGCCCCACATGAACCTCGAGGACGCCAATCTCGGCGGGTACGACATCCCGAAGGGCACCAAGGTCATCGTGAACGCGTGGTGGCTGGGGAACAACCCCGAGTGGTGGCACAAGCCGGAGGAGTTCCGTCCCGAGCGGTTCATGGAGGAGGAGCGAGCAGTGGACGCGCATGTCGGTGGCAAGGACGTGGACTTCAGGTTCCTGCCGTTCGGCGTTGGCCGCCGGAGCTGCCCCGGGATCATACTGGCGCTGCCCATACTGGCTCTTGTGGTCGGGAAGATGGTGAAGGAGTTCGAGCTCGTCCCGCCGCCGGGGGTCGACAAGCTCGACATGACCGAGAGGGGAGGACAGTTCAGTTTGCACCTCGCCAAGCACTCGGTGATAGCGTTCCACCCACTCACTACGCCATGATCGATCCATAGATCATGATCACAAATTAATGATATGAATAAACGAAGTTATAACTTTTCGGTTAACAGACCAAATCATACTGCACTGCAACCTTTGCTCATGTTAATTAGTCTTTTCCATTATTGTAAGAGATGAACATTTTTTTTCTATTTTTTCTTTACTTTTGATGTACCCTTCTTCATGGTATTGGTAATAAGATTGAAAAGACATGTTATTATATATGTTTGTCTCGTTTTTTCTCCGGTTAGGTCATTGACTATAGAAATAAATAGTGGGACATGAATTGCATTTCCATATCCTCCTAATATTAGTTCCTCATAATTGCACCTAATTTAATTATGTTAGTATTAAAAAAGATATGGGATTTAGATTTTTCCACTTTTAATCTCTATAATATGTTTTACTAGTTGTTAGTGTTTGATGAAGGAATTCCAGCTACTCTAATAAATAAACATAGATGTTTAAACAATTATGTAATTGTTAAGGGTTTATACTTTATACCAAGACCCTATTTGAGGTCACCCAAAAGGTTGGGAATTCACGGTGTTCTTTTGCCAAACAAAACCTAAGATAAAATAATAAAAATTATTATATATATATATATAGAAAATTTGATACAAAATATTAAATTCATTGCAATGGGGTACTTTCGAATTTTATATATTTGATAATTTTGTTGTACATTGAGCTATTATATCATGTATTTTAAAATTATGAAAGATGAAAAAAAAAGACTTGAACAGTAGTTTGCCGCTGATTTCTGGTTAATGTTTATTATGATGTACTTTCTTTGGCATAGTGAAATTATTTATGGAAATATTATTTTGTATTTTAATATTTCTCCTTTAGTTACATCGATCATTTATGTATCATTTTTTTATATTTTTATTTTTAATTTGTTTTTTTTTATTTCTTGACTAATTTCTCGACGCTATATTTTCAACGGTAAATGATGTCTTATACATTCAATTTTGAGTTTATATATATGAGTAAAATCATAGTGTATTAGTTGTGTTTGATTCGCGCGATAAAAGAAATAATGGTTTACTCAACTGAGAGGATCATAGTTAACGGATTGTAGTTAGAGTTTAGATATTAATTAGAGAATAATAAATAAATATTAAGTAATGGTTAAATTAGCTGATGGGTATGAAATGACACAAATAATAAATTATTTAATTTCTAATATTATACGAATATAAAATAAAATTGATGTTGCAATGTAATAAATACGATACATTAAATTAATTTTATTTTCATTATTCACAAACAATAATATAACTTTAATTTTTCTTATATTCACATTGTCTAACTATTTTCGTAGTCTTAAGTATAAAAAACTATAATTAAAGTATACAGGAAGAACTCTAGTCGAATCATACAAGAAGAAATCACCCAATAGTAAAGAGGAAGAAAAAAGTCTAACGGAAGAGGATGGCTAAATTTGGAATAAAGAATGTAAACCTCTAATCTCTCCTTTTTAAAGGTTCATTGACTCATCCTACTATTATAACCTCTAATTGTACTATTGAATAGTTTTAAAATCATTTATTTCGATCTAAAGGCACCTATGTCCGGTAGGGGTATTCAAGGGTCGGGTTTGACCCGGCCCGATCTTAAATCCGATCTAACCTGATTAATTTTCATCGGATTGGATTGGGTCGGATTGATGATAAATTGGTCATCGAATTCAATCTAATTCGATCTTCATTGGGTCAGATTAAATATGGTCGAATAATTAATTTATCCGACTGATTTTTTTATATTTTTAAATTATTTTTTATAATATTTAATAATAATTATATTTTTAAAAAATAAATAAATATACAATTTCAAAGGATTATCATACTTTTCAAGGATATAAAGTACAACTTTTAATATATTTTAATTTTAAAGTAATATAAAATACTTATCAATAATAAATTGGTTCAAATTTAATTAAAAAAATACAAAAAATTTGGATCATCGGATTGGGTCGAGTCGATCGGGTTTGAAAAATCAAAATTCGTATTCGACCCGTTGATGATCGGGATATGATCGGATCGGTTCGGGTTAGACCCGATCAACAATTCGATCTGATCCAATTGTGATTTGATCGATTCAGATCGTCAGGTTCATCGTGTCGATCCGACCTGATGAACACCCCCAATGTCCAGCATTATATATTTGTACGATTAAATCAATATTTTGCTAAAATTATTTTGTTTAATAGTTTGACTTGATCAAATTACTAAACAATATGTTTTTATGTGCCAAGCACAAATAAATCTACCTTAAAAATTGATTAAACTGTTTATTATTATACATTTATTAATTTAATGTGACATAACATCGTATACATATAATTTAGAGTTACTTCATTTCACACTTCACAACTATATTTTTTTTGCATTTAACCCTAAATTATAAATTCATAAATTTTAGTACATAAATTTATCTCAATTTGTCAATCAAAATCTTTCATCATATCTCACTCAAAATCATGTTAACTTTAATTTTTTTTATATTTATAATATTTAATATAAAAGCATATTAAAAATAAAAATAACATGATATAACATGTCATGATAATTAGAAATAGTTAAATATTATTTGTACTCTTACTTTATTTTCAAATATTTTTATTGTATTAAGGAAGTGAGGGTAAAATTGATTAATAAATATTAAAAAACAATTAACAGAATTTTAGATGTAAATTTGGCAGAAAGATTTAAGTGATCAATTAGAATAAAATTTATAATCAAAATAATTATTTCAATGCAATTACTGATATAGACCGTTACAAAAAAAATCTACAAGTTAATACGATCGTTTCTTTTGATAAAACCATTCTAAACTCAATCTACTTTATCAACCAATAGCTTAGGGGTATACTAGGGCTGTGCATCGATAGGTTTGGGTAATTAATCGACCGATCCAATCGGTTAATTATCCAAACCAACTTTAAAAAAAATTGTCCATTATCCAGCCGAAATTTTCAGTTAAATAAAATTAAGTTCGATCAAGTGAATTCACCAAATTATCCAAAAAAATAAAATAATATTTTCTTAGAAAATATAGTATTATTATTATTTTGGTTTGAAATATATAAATAAATATAACTTATGTGTTCAAAACGAAAAGTGATACCAAATCTGAATATAAGTTTAATAATAATGTATCGTATATAAAAAAATAACTAGACTTTGACTACTTAGGACTAGATTAAATAAATTTATAACAATTATTAAGAAAATTAATTTTTTTACTATCTCATTATTTACAAAAAATAATCACAAAACCAAAAATAAAATGTTTTAAGAAAATGCAAATGCAATAAGACCATCTTATAATTTATGAACTTCGATATAAAAAAATATTATTTTATTTATCGGTTAATTTTAATTTTTATTCGAAACTTCGGTTAATTAACCGATCCGAACTATATGAATTCGGTTAACAAATTGATTATTCATTAACTAAACCGAAATCAAATTGGATAATTTGACCGGTTAAAATGTGAATTTAATCCGTTGGGATCGGGTAAACTGATAAAGTTGCTCAGTCCTAAGGTATACAGTCAAACGACTGTATGCATACACATGAATTGTCGTCATACTCAATCCAGAAATGCTTAAATAATTAAATAACATTATTGTGCTATTCGTGATTTTTAATAATCTTTGTAATATATTTTTAAATTATATCTGCAAGAACTTTGATGATTTTCTTTCGTTTATCAATAGCAGACAATGATAAAATAATTAAAATGTGGAAATTAATTTCTTTGTTTTGTATGCTTTCTTAGGTGATTCCAATTGAAAAGAAATGAAAATGTTGTAAATTTTTATACACCATAAATAGAAAATTATGTTAGAAAAAGAAAATTATTTATCTGACATTATATTTTTCATTTGATTTTTTTTGTTTCTTTATCTTCTTCTCAAAAAGTATATCGTCGAGAATCATATGTCATCCCATTTTCTAAAGTAAATTCCAATGTTTATTGTCAACTTTTGTTTTGATCTACTTCGTACGTAACTACATATTGTGCATGGGTGCAAGGTAATTGTAGATTATTTTTTCAGTTTTGAAGTCATATAATTTGTATAGGTTAATAAATGCATGAAAGTAATTAAACTAAAGAATAACCATCAATTAAATACTTATTAACTATTAAATTGTAAGTTGAATATTGATTGAATATGCATTTGTCATCAAGAAAGAGCTACTAATTAATACTAAAAATTTACATGGAAATTTGAAAGGACACACCCTTTATTATTTTAAAGCATGACACAAGGATACAACCCTACCTCACATTTTCAAGAACTATAGTTTAAATAATTATAATTTTATTGTTATCATATGATCCCATATTAGTTGTAAATAGATAATAAACACATGTATAGTGAACATAACAGTTTTTATTATTTTTATTATATTAAAGAAGTAAGGGTAAAAGTAATCTTTTATAGTTATTAAAAAATTAACTTAACATAATTTTGGGTGGAGGATTAGAATGACAAATTGAAACAAATTTGAATATTTAAACTAATAATTTATAGTTTAAAATTAGATGCGAAAAAATTATAATCTACAGGTATTAGAGGAAATAACCTCTTATTATTTTTAAAGCATGACACGAAAGTGCATCTAGATCTCAATTCAAAACATTATGTTTTTAACTATTATAATTTTATTGTTATCATGTGATCTAATATTAAACCGATATTTTGATTATATATAAAATATAATAATAGTATATAATAAAGTAATAATAAATAATAACTAGTGTTCAAATAAATCATATTTGTAGGATCTAGATGGCACCGAGAGGGGGGGTAAATTGGTGTATTAAAAACTTTTACTCTCTTTTAGTTAATTTAGACAAGTTATCAGCGGAAGCTTGTAAATGCAAACATAAACAACTAGAGGAGAGAGTAAAGAGAGAACGCACACACATAACAAACACAGAGTTTGTTATCGAGGTTCGGCCGAACTCCAGGCCTACGTCCCCGCTTCGATCTTCTCCCACGAGATCTTTGGAGTTCACTATTTCCTTCTTCAAGGGCGAAGACTCCCTTACAGTTTTTCCTTTCTTGCATGAGGACAAGGAGACAACCCCTTACATGTAATCGGTCAAGATCACTTGGACCTTTCTCTCAAGGGGAACTATGGCTCTCGCTCTAAGTATTCTCAGTGTTTACAAATTTGACCAAAGTTAGTTTCCAAGACTCTTGGGATTACATTTATACTCTGCACTAAAGACCTAATTCTCTATCACAGAAAACTAG
>LTAE01002635.1:25428-42533 GCA_001647135.1 Pontederia paniculata | reverse complement strand
TAATTCTTATGCTCAAAAGTTATTCTAAGTTTTGGTCATATATCATTTTTCTAAAATTTTCTTTTATTTTATATCATGGCAACTAAAAATCATATCTATATCTTTAATCATTTATTGCTCTATTCACTTTTTCTCCCCCTCTTTAAACCTTATTGATGATTATTTATTTAATGATTGAAATTTCATGTTTAAATAATTGACCTTTCCTATACCACAATAATTTTATCTATCATAGAAATATTATTTATTTAATAATAGACAACAATATAATTAATTAATATTATACTTTTTAATTATTTTTTATCAGAATAATTCATATCCAAGATGCTATAAAAGATCGGACCATCCAAATATATATTATTCACTTATATGTATAATTAAATTAAATATAATTATAATATATTCTAATGCTTAAAATATTTGTGTCATAAGTATTTGCGCGAAGCGCAAGACTGCTTCCTAGTTAATGTATAATCATGGAGGATCATTGATGAGCTAATGTATATGTTAAGTCTAACAAACTTGTATTTGCATTACTTATTTATTTTATTCTTTTGGGAAGATAGCAATGTTTAGTTGGACTCACTTTCCATTTATTTTGATAAAAATAAATTTAATAAAAAAATTTAAGGAATAAATTCTTGAAAAATAATTTATTTTCATGTGGAAGCACGTGTGAAAATTTTATATTATATATACATATAGCAGGATATAACATAACTTTGGTCTTTGATCTTTGGTCTTGCGAAGATGGTTGTCGTTGTTGTGAACCCGCCCATGCCCACTTGAGTTTGAATCCCCTTGGTGCTGCATAATCAGAGTGTTCAAATCCAAACTCAATTAATTTTTCTATTCTAATTAGGTCTAATTATTTCTTATATTCCAATTCTAATCTCAGCAGAATTAATTACTATCATATTCTTATTCTCTATGACCCTATTTGAATCAGGGATAACATCAAGAATATAAGTTTGTTCTCATTTTTTTTGTCAAACACCTATTTTTTCTATCAATGGACTCCACGTCATTAATTGTAAGAACATTTTAATTTGTGAGAGCACCAAATCCCTGCTCTACCCAAGAACATGACTATTCTTGGTGAGTTAAAAGCTTGGGAACATTCTTGGGGACAATAAAATTTAATTATAGAACAAAATAGTAGTTGTCAAACGATATAAATATAAGTCACTTATTCCACTTAATAGTTCATTACTTATTCAAATTCAAAAGAAAAGTCTCAATTTTTTTATTTCTATTTTTTAATTTTTCAGATATGCATTTTAAATTTTTTATATGTTATGTTTTTATCTTTAATTTATTTACTTTCATCATAATTTTCTATAACAAATATATTTGCTTATATTTTTTCATTTATCTGTATGTTATTCCCACGCCATTTTTAGTTTTTGAATAACTAACCATTAATATTATTATGCATATATTAGGTTGCTCATTTTAATTTTTATTTTGTTAAGATATCAACTTTATGTGTGATAATATATTTCTTTCTCTTATTAGGTTTATAATTTTTTTTAAATCTATTTGTTCAATTAAACTTTAATATAAAATCTTTTTGCAGCTAACTATGGCATTGGCAAAATATTTTAATATTTTTTATTTTTATAAAATATTTTTTAGGGTAAAGAGTGTGTTACGCTTTATATTACAGCAGTTTACTCTTTTCACATTCTCCTATTAATGTGGGCCTAGCAATATAAGGAGGAGTAGATTGCGCTATATTTTTAAAGTTGTACAAATATTTTATCCTATATTTTTATCCACTCTTAAAAATTTTAAGATCTAAAAGTTAGTAATTTAACATTTATAATTATAATAAAAACTATTGTTTAAATGGATAAAAATATTAATTTTAGTTTTCACTGGGTGCAATTCTTTTTTTAACAATAGTACCTAATTTGTGTTGTCTTCCATAGCATCTTTGGCATGACAGATGAAGTGTCTAACAAAAGTTTTATATTTATGCAGAACAGTAGAAATTTGAAATGTGTCTCAGCATTTTTTGTTTCATTGCATTTTTTTTAATATTAATAAACTTTGACATTTTTATTTGAGAGAAGGAAATTTGTTGAAAGAAAATACTTCATCCTCGTAAATCTTTCTAATACTCACATATACAAAATATCTAAAAAATAATAATATAATTTAATGTATATCATTGTTAGAGAGTTAGGTTGATGTAGAAGGATGGGATTAGGAGGATCAAGGCTCTTTAATGTATAATCATGGAGGAGCACTGATGAGCTAATGTATATGTTACGTCTAACAAACTTGTATTTGCATTATTTATTTTATTCTTTTGGGAAGATAGCAATATTTAGTTGGATTCACTTTTCATTTATTTTGATAAAAATAAATTTTATAAAACAATTATAAGGAATAAATTCTTGAAAAATAATTTATTTTCATGCGGAAGCACGTGTAAAAATTTTATATTATATATACATATAGCAGGATATAACATAACTTTGGTCTTTGGTCTTTGGTCTTGAGAAGATGGTTGCCGTTGTTGTGAACCCACCCATGCCCACTTGAGTTTGAATCCCCTTGGTGCTGCATGATCGGAGAGTTCAAATCCGAACTCAATTAATTTTCCTATTCTAATTAGGTCAAATTATTATTTATATTCCAATTCTAAGTCTCAGCCCAATTAACTACTAACATATTCTAATTCTCTACAAATATAAGTCACTTATCCCACTTAATAATTCATTAATTATTCAAATTCAAAAGAAGAATCTCATTTTTTCTATTTCTATTTCTTAATTTTTTCATATATGTATTTTAAATTTTTATATGTTATGTTTTTATCTTTAACTTATTTACTTTCATCATAAATTTCTATAATAAATATATTTGCTTATTTTTTTTTGTTTATTGTATACGTTGTTCCCACGCCATTTTTAGTTTTCGAATAACTAACCATTAATACTATTATGCATATATATAAGGTTGCTCATTTTAATTTTAATTTGTTAGGATATCAACTTTATGTATGATCATATATTTATTTCTCTTATTAGATTTATAATTTTTTTTAAAATCTATTTGTTCAATTAAACTTTAATATAAAATCTTTTTGCAGCTAACTATGGTATAATACTATTTACTTCTGAAAATATATTTCATGATGAAGAATTTTAGTGGATGAATAGTTATTTGATTACATATATACAAAAAGATGATTTCGCACTGTAAGCACGATAATATTATTGACACATTCCAAAAAAAAAAGTAAAGCCTCGTCGAAATTAATTATCGAAATAATTTAATATTTATTTATAAATTTTTTATTTTATTGGTGAACAAATCAAGAAAATTTTTGGCTTTTGTTTGGTAGGATGATTACTAAATATGAAGGAAATGGTATTAAAATTATAAAACTACAAATTTTGTGGGAGTTCATTTTTAAACAGATTAAACTTTTCTAATTAATAGAAAAGTATTTTACCAAACTTTTTTGTTTTATCAAATAATGAAAAATGAGTATCATTTTTTTTCTAAAAAGAACAATTTCATCGAAATAAAGGATATTGATATCATCTGCGGTTGACTTTTGGACCGTGATGGATCCTTTGAATTGTTTGATATAACATGACCAGTAGGAGACAATGAGATATCAGTGTTTAGCTTTCCAAGCGTTTGCCTGGTCAGGTTCTTCGTGGCTTCACTGGTGTCTCAGGTATGTGACCTCTCCATTTGGTCTCCTTCAGTCTTATTTCAATCGTTTCTGTAAAACCCCAAAATTTAATAGAGGCCCAAATGGTATAAACTAGCCCACTTAGCCAACTAAGCCCAAAAATCCACCCTAAACACATGATGCCCTAGGTATAAAAAGGGTAAACCAACCCCATTTCCTCATTTCTTTCCTCCACACTCTCTCTCTTCCTCTCTTCTTTCCATAACACCTCAAAAGGTAGGGTTTAAGGAGGCTCTCCACCATTGTATTAGCTCAAGTGGATTTGAGGGAGGTTGAAGCTCAAGAGGCCCAAGGGCAACAAGGAGAGGGACAAGAAGACTTTAGGGATTCATCAAGTTGAGGGGGAAGAAGGAATCAAGAAGGAAGAAGAGCTAGAAGGAACTAGGGATTTTACTAAGGTATGTAAAGAGGATCCAATCCCTCATCCTCTACCTCATTCTATGGATTTGAGAAGTATAAGAATACCATGTTCTTAAAACTTGAGATGATGAGATGACATGTTAGGAATGTTGCATGTAAGGTGTTTGTTCATATGTCTCAATGTCCTCTTCCTATCATTTGAAGTGTGTTATGGGTCTCATTATGAATGTCATATCCTTGATATGTTGTTTAGTTATTTCTATGATTCCTCTTATGTTTTACCATGCTTGGGAACCTAGATTTATGAAAAAGATAGAGAAGAACCCTAGAATGTGCATAATAATCCTAGATGGAAACCCTAGTTTATATTTGTATCAAGAGTATGTTATATGTGTAATTTAGCACTCCATGNATCTTATGCCTAAATGATCCCTTTCTATGTGTTTGGTGTGATATGAACCATGTGATGAATGTTATGTTTCCTTAATGTTATAATGATGTTCATATGACCACCTTATGATCCTTTGTGATAATAACCTAATCTCCTATCGTTTCGAATGGATTCTCAGGTCTTAGGATTCGTTATTATGTTGCTATAATTCATATGAGCCATGTTATGATTAAACCATATTCCCATGATGTAAATTATGCAATGATATGCTTCTTCCATGTTTCAACCCTCAAATGGTGTGAATATGATGAACTATGAACCCTATGGTATGTATATGAACTTTAGGATGGATATTTGAACCCTATGTTGTAACTTGAATCCATTTGTATTTAATGTGATACTTTTAATGCTCAAATTGATATGTCTAGAACCCTAGAATATAACCACACTCATGTATAACTTCCTTGAGGATGATAAGTATGAAAAGGTTGAATTTAGGAATGAAATGGAGTGAAAACGAGCTACCAGGACAAGCATCACGGGCCGTGATGTTATACCATGGGCCGTGATGAAGTTCATAACGAGTCGTGAGAAATCTCACGGACCGTGACGTATGGGTCGTGACAAAATGTCGCGAAACATAGTCTTGGTCACGCTCGTAACGTTATATCACGGGCCGTGACGGGCTACCTTACAGGTCGTGAGAAGATATCACGGGCCGTGATAGTGTTCTTACGGGCCGTGATGGAATATCACGGGCCGTGACATGATGGCCGTAATGATCAATACGGCTCAAGTTCGGTCGTAACTTTCATTCCGGAAGGATTTCGGTCCAGCCGTAAAATCATGTTAAGGTCGTATCGAACCCCGTCCGTTACACCACTTCGGTCACGGCCGTGACAAAGTGTCACGGGCCGTGATAGTGATGGTCACAGACCGTTACAGGATGTAACGGGTCGTGACGCACTGTCTCACGGCCGTGATGGGCTCATCACGGGCCGTGATGACTTTCAAGACCTTTTTAAGCTATTGTATAGATGCTTTCTATGATGTTATCTTCCTAATGCATGATGAAATCATTTGTATGCTATGTTTTATGCCCTTGTAAGGTAGCAACCTATGTTTGATGCTTTTGACATACCTAGACATCGTGATGCATGCAAAGTCGTAATTAGGTTAAAATCACAAGATTGATTGCTATGCTTGATGTATTGAAAAGAAGATGACATGATGAATTAGTTGAGGCACATTGGAGTAAGGGGGAAGAAGGCGCTTCCCGGGAGGCGACGCCACTCACTAATAATAGTGTGTGGGCTTCTCCAAACATGGACCCCAAAGAAGGGTTGGCCTAGCTAGCCACAATTAAGGTTAATGTTACCCGAGACTCTTCATGTAAAAGATAATAATTGACCTTATGATCAAGATGTTTAAGATGATGATGATGTGAGTCAAAGAGAACTCAAAATGGGCCACATGGCTAATATGTAAAGATGTAAATGTACAAAGATGATGATTATGAACATAAAATGCTTAGTATCATTTATGTTTCATGTATGTAATGTTTCATGTATGTAATGCTTCATGTATGGATGTTCAATGTTATGCTCAAGATATGCAAATGTCATATGCTTATATTACCTAGAATGATTTATGCTCAATATTCATACTTATGATCATGTTATGTTATGACATATATACATTGCATAATAGATGCCGACCTTTACATACTCTAACTAGGGGGTTTCCACCTCCCCTGTTTATGGATCCATGCAGACGATGATGCACGAGGGACTTGGCGGTGGTGTGCTCATGGCGGCTTAATTTGCACATGGTCGTGTCTAGGGCGTGTAGGCCTTTTATGTCATTAGGGTTATATCTAATGAACTTGTTATATTATGTTATATCTCGAGTCGAATGAGCCTAAGACTCATGTCATAGGCCTTATGTTTGGCCATGGATTTATGCCCATATGTGGCAAGACGAATATGAATTTATATATGTTTCCGTTGCCATGATCTATGTTTTATCTTTATGATATCTCGTTATGTTTTCCGATGCGATATTATTATGTTTTATCTTTTTATTTTGAGGATCACAGGCTTGCTTAGTTTTATTTCTTAGTGAGCCCATATGATATGCGTAATGTCCATGTAGCGCCGTCGAAAAGCCCTCGCGGGCCAAGCCCAAGAGTGATTCGTTTTGGGGGCGTTACAGTTTCAATCTCATTTTGTCCTTACGGAGTCTTTTTTCTGTTCTTCTTAAACAAACAAAATTTGCCGTTGCTAAAGATTTATCATTCAATTCCACAGAGTGAAAAGTACTCTAGAAAGGTATAAATTTCTTGCAGCATTGTAACAGCTTCATTTACTGAGTATTCAGAATAGCAATACAATTGCGAAACGAACTACAATAGATTGCGTTTTCATTGATCAATTACTCATTGTCTTCATCATTGCCCCAGATTTGTTCGACTTGTCTTCTTTATTCCTATAATAATGCTGTAGTTGGAGTCACTTCCTCCCAAATAAGATGTTGCATAGTTATTTTCAGATGCTTTCTGTTTCCTTAATGCTGCAAATGACTTGTCTTGCTTCAAATTATATATGGAGTATATAATATCAAATCACTAGGTACCAAGTTTTTGTCTGCTGTATAATTAATTCGGATCATGTGGCCTGCCTAAGGATATCTAGGATTACTTGCAGGAAACCTTTTGTTTCCTTCTCTTTTGGCGACTTCAAAAAATTTGCGACTTCAGAAAATTCTATGTGAGACCTTTCAACATCTCTGCTTTTATTTCCTTGAAGCTCTTCTTTATGGAGCTTTGGTGGCGATAATGCCCACTGCATTGCCCATATAGCTAGAGGCCGCATGTACTGCAATGCACGATACTGATCAGTTGCTGTCCATGCTTCTGGGGTTTGGAATGAGTACCTGCCATTGAGAAAGCACACCAAGTACAATATGATTTTTCGCAAATCATCTTAATTCTGAGATTCACCGAAAGATTTTTCAAGGAAAGAAGAAAATATTCAAAAAGATGTAAATCTATGAACAGGAAATTACCCAAGTCCCTCAGAAGACCAAGCAGTTTCATAAACCCCCTCTGCAGTTCGAAACGCTGCTTCACCCATGCCTTCTTGTATCATGGCTGCAGCCACAGCATATGTCACTCCGGACCATATCTCTCTTCCCTGGATCGATGTATCTGGTGTGCCATCTGGTCTCATTCCATTAACTGCACCACGCTTTCCATCCTTTACCTTCAAGACATTGAAATTGTAAATTTTCTCGAATGTGCTTCGTGCTTTATCTTCATCAGTAATAGATTCAAGACAGCATGCTCTGGCGTACCTGGATAGAAGTAGAAATAATTTTTCACAAGAAAGATACGCTATAATTGGTAGAGAGCAACATATTAGCATGCAATGTTCAAAGAAGATTCATTCTCGTGTTAATTAAAATTTGTAAATACAAGTATTCATGTAGCTTTAACACTGAGAATACAGAAAATTTCTGGAGAAAGTCTAGGTGTGATATTCTTAGACAGACAGTTGAAAAAGATTACAAATTGCAGTTGAACATGTTTTGCCCATGTTTTGATTTGCTTGCTATTGGATCTAACGTTAACAATATGAACTGTATATTATGTATAACTTTGTTTTCTTCTTTTGTCTTATATCACAATTCTGAAGTCATGAATTTATATAAGCATGGATGTAAAGTTTCAAAATGTGTACCACTGTCCAGCCAATTGATCAGCATGAATTGTTTCTCCACCGCTGTTATCATAGTTGAAGTATGAACCATTCCATAGTTGTCCATACACAAGTTTTGCTTTCTGATATTGATTCCAAAAGTAACATTCAGAAGCTTTATCACCAACCAGATGTGCCAGAGAAGAAGCAGCTTGAAGAGCAGCTACCCAAAGGCCCCCACTATATGAGCTAACACCAACCACTGACCACATGTCATATGTCTGATCAGGAAAACCTTCATTTTCTATCATTCCATCTTTGTCCTTGTCAAATTGGTCCATGTAAGCCATTGCAATATAAACAGAAGGCCAGACAGATTTTGCAAAGGACATATCTCCTGTTGCAATAACATCCCTATAAACTTGTAAAACGAACTTCGGATTCAAGTCCTTCCACCTATCTGTGTCATGAAGAATATATGCATTTACTTCATACCACGGATCAAGTTGACCAAGGTCGTGAGGGACAGCACCAAGAACCTTTCTTGGGACCCATTTTCCGTCAAGTAACAACACTTTTTCAGGATCATGCAGCAATACTGCTGCAGCGAAGTCTCTCTGAATGCTAAGTTCAAGTTTTGGGAATAGCATTGCAAGAGCGAAGGATGAGTAAAAATGAACATCATAAGTGTTCCACATAAGGTACTCTATGCCTTCAAGATACAGAAACTGACCAATGTTTTCTTCTCCTTCTTGAAGCAGTGATGTACCAAAAGCAGAAGTTGGTGTAGTTGGCAGCTTATCATTGATTGTTGTCATGCTTTTCAGGAAACTGGCACCAACATTTTTCTCTAGGACAACATCAGTTGTTGCTTGAGAATTTGTCCGGTACAAATTTATGGAAAACCTTTTCTTTTCCATGTTTGCCAAACTATCAGCTGGAAGCAGTCCATCTGTAGAAGTTGCTACTATCTTAGTGTTTGATATATCAACATCATATATCAATACATTCTAATATTCAAAATTTACCTGTCCAAATTGTACCCCCGGCATTAAGATAATATAGCTCATTAAATAGAGTGACTGGATACCTGAAATGGATTTTAGAGAGTCAAAATTGTCACTTTTTGTGATGTAGTAATATGTTTAGCTTTATGTATTTTGAAGGTACCATGGAGGAAGTTTCTTGTCAAGCAAAATTGGCCTCTGCCAATCCTCAATTTTGGATTCCCAATGACGATGTTCTACAAAAGAGGAAATGGGTGACAAGTTCAGGGATAATATAATATCCATTATTAGTAGTCTGAAACTTTATTAAGTGTGTGAATGCATGCTTTAGTTTACCAACAATAGCATCATGAACAAGATCTTTTGCTCCTATGTCAGCATCAGTTCCATAGAATTTGGTATACCTCCTGTTATTACATTCTGATAAGCAAAATGAGTTTGTTCTAGCCAGTACCATCTCAACAGATTCACTCACCTGTTGTAGATCCTTCCACTATGAAACTTGACTTGGGGGCATGACCATGCCAATGAAAATGTAGCTGTACGAGTTCCTTGAGATGGTACTGTAATTGAAGCAGCCACAGCTGCTCCAATAGATGATCCTGGCTTTGATTGAGGTATGTTATTGAAATCAAGGTTTAAGAAGGATCCGTGCTATGAGGTTCAAAGAGAAAAAAGATGTGTAAGTTCTTAATATCAAGACAAAAAAATTGTAAGTTCTTAATATCATCTTCAACTTTATTAAGCTTTCTTTTTTATATGAAGTAATATGCTACATTGACTAGACGAACTAGCTGCATGTGTCCATGAAATGGAAGAAACACAATCAACAGAACTAAAAAATGATATCCTTATAGATGTTACTGAAAGCATATTACACAAGTTTAAAATAATAGGTTTGTGAAAGGCACACAGGTTATCAACCTATATAACAAAAAATTATACTTTCAGTGGACCTGAGAATTAGAAGCAACAGTAGGAAGGTCAGAAGAAAATCAGTTAGAAACCAAAAGGTAATAATTCGAATTCATGCAGAAACTCTCTGGCCTTTTTAATTTCATCCCACATGTCGCTCGCCGTAAAGCCTTTGTGGTTCCCAGAGAGCAGGAAGTAAGGACATTCTGAGATACTAACATCAGTTGTCTCTTGAGCAGCTATAGCAAATGTAACCGGTGGCTGATCATTTGCTGTTCTGCATTAAAATTTCTTTTATTCAGAAAAGTAGATATGAGAAGCAATATATAAACATTCTTGGGATAGGCTGCGGAATCAGTTCTCAATTTCCAGAAAACTATTTGCAGGATGAACACATCTGAAGTTAACTTGGAAACTGAATATCTGAAGATACCTGTGATGTAGAAGTACACCATGCACGCCATCTTTTACACTGTTGTCATTGAAATGAAGGATCAGTTTGAGAAGTGAAACGTCAGAATAAGAACAATCTAGGTAAAGTGTCCAATTAGATTCTAGGCTCACATCATTCTAGAGTTTGAATGGTTACCAGAAAACTCAGATTTTCCACCAACAGAATTCTGTAGAATGACAAAAAATTCATGATATTCTACCTTGGAAATAAATGTTTAAAATCTCAAGAGCTCATAGATCGTAGGAAATCATTAACATGGACAATACACATCAGCTTATGAGAAACAAAAAACATAAAAAGAACTAATTTGTTTCGGTCTCCTACTTACAGCCCAGGTGAAAAGCAAAGTTACATCTGCAGGAGTCTTCCCTGAGTTTGTCACCTGGAAATCCATCGAAAAACCAGAAAGTTATTAAGCATATTGATAATCTTCTTAATGACAACCTGAGGCTTCCATGATTGATTGGTTTATTACTGTGAAAGTAAACACTGCTACAGGAAAGCTGCTCTCTCGATAATTGTGGGGTATAAATGGTGAAATCTGACGACATGAAATTTTCACTTCCGGGTCAGGTTCACCTATAATGACGAGAGCAATGGCAATGAGGAAATCTCACTGGGAAATAGACCTAGGAAACATTATGTGTGTGTATGTATTTATGTATAAAATAGATATATCTCAATGTATTGATATTTGATTGTGAAGATACCATCATATATGGTCCATGATCTTGGATACAAAGCATGATAAGTACAATTTTGTCCATTGAGATTCCAGTCCCATGATTCAATTCCTGAACTAGTATTTCCTCTGCATTTCAAAGAAAAATTCAAGATATATTAGAATGAGAACATCAATGTTATCAAATATAAAACTGAATTGATTATATTATTGTCCTTAAGAAACAATTTGCATACTTGACAATTTCTGGGCTCTTCGGAGACAGTACAGTTGAGTACTTCTTTCCACCTGGGCGTGAAATGAAGACCTAGACAATAATACAAACACCATTATGCGAAACAATCTTGCTTCTTGATAATGTGTTAGGGAGTATGATATGCATATATACAGGTCCCATAGAGGGACGAGAATCTCATAACTAAAGCAGTGAAATCCTCTTTCAGCCACAGTGCCTACACTTTTTTATGGATAACATTAGAACTTGAGTAGTTTGTCTTTGAAATTAAGACGGAGTTGTATGTAAATATTATGTACATGTATATGTATATACATATGCATATGTATCCTCTATCATTGTCGTCAAACGAATGGTACTTTCAGTACACTGCACATGTAATGCAACATCTCAACAGGCACTATACTGGGTGTAAGGTATCATTTTTTACCATCAATCATGCAGCACGATCAAACTCATTATTTAACTCACGAGTCAAAATGATGCATAATCATCAAATTAATCTAACGTAAAAAATGATGCTCTAAATGTAGTGTGAATGGCACTATACCTCCAACTTTCTCTTTAAAATAATGAAAAATGATGTTTCTTTCTAAATTTGTTCCATATTTATAAATGTAGATATTTAGAATTTAAAATGAATATATATATATATATATATATAGGTAAAATCAGTTATAGGGTTGTCGATATTTTAATTTTTTTAGTATATTTTCTGTCACATCTAAATCTGATGAACAAAATTGAACCTTTTTTAGCTTCAATATAAAAGACAATACAATGCAGCGTCTACTTGTCAGAAATTCCTGTAAAATTAGTAACATGTGTAACTTTTTTTTAATTTCAAGGAGTTAAAACATAACATATTTTAAACAATACAAATACTTTAAAGTTAAAAAATAATGTAATATAACCTTTTAACATAACATTAGTATTGTCATTCAAATTCATTAGGTATATTCTGGATTTTTTAGTGCGGCAAAAAAATTGAGATTGTTAATCTCTCTATTTAACTCTTAAACCTGTTAATCTCTCTATTTAACTCTTAAACCCTGTATGACTTTACAAGTTTGCATTCCAAAATTGCACCAACAGGCATTAGTATTATATAGCAATAGTAAACTTGGTTGGTTTGATGTTTAACTTGTTAAAATCATTATTGAAGTTTGTACATTCCATTTGATAAAATTACCAATAACAAATAAATATGTTTAAATAGACTGGGGTAACGTATGAACCCCATTGAAGAATCTTTTATTCTTCTTTCCTCGATCAGATTGAAGAATCTTTCTTGGATAAGTGATGTTGGGTGCTATTTTATGCTGTTTCCTTTACAGATTTGCAGAGTTCGTGTTAATGTTTGGTACAAAGCTTTTAAGTTTGAAGGCAAATACTGATAATTAAAATCATAAATCAAATCATAATATGGAGATTTTAACTATGAGAAAAAAAAAACTATGAATAACCACATTTTGAAAAGAGGCAGGTAAAGAAAAAGAAAGGTATGTTGAATCCAAGTTTATATTCCTGTGGTTTTGATAATAACAAACTTAATTGGCGGTGTCGGTACTAATATTTGGCTAAGTGTCAGACATGTTCAAGATTATAAATGGAACATTTTCGAAAAAAACAATTAAAAATGAAACATTAAATATTCTGATTTATAGATCAACCGATCGAACCACCGTTTTAAGAAGTTCAATAAGTCAAGGTGACCAGTTGAAGAAGTTCGACCAGCCAAGGTTCTACTAGCCATTGAAGTTCAACTGGCTGAAGGTTGAAGTATTTAGGTTCTTCACAATGTTGATGCTGGTCGAAGTACTGGTTGAAGAAGTTTGACCAGTAGAAGTGCAACCACCAAGTTATTTAGCACATTGTTGATGCTGGTTTCGATGGACCGATTGAGGTTCCAGTTGAAGAAGCTCGACCAGTCAATTGTCCAGAAGGGTGAAAATTCCAACAACTATTATGATCAATCAAAAAAGTTTGACTGGTAACTGGTCGAAGAAAGTTCGACCGATTGTATTTCAACATCTATTGTAATAGCTAATTTTGGATGCAAAATTTGTGTTAGATCTAACAACAATTAAGATGACCATGAAAGACTTCAAAAGACACCCCAAAGCCTCCATATGAAGTCTTTTAGCTGTGAAATCATTGAAGAGATCCTTTGAGCTTCCACTTGGAAATTTCTTTCTTTTGCTTAACAGATAACTTTATTGTAAAAGATTCATAGAAGAGGTGTCGCCATTCGTCGTTAGCCTTGAAAAGGCAAATGGATTGTAAAGAGTTTCTTCTCTCTATTTGAAAAGAAGATTAGTGGATCTTCGAAGTTTTCAAGGTGTGAAAAATCGGAGTGAGAACATAGGTCAAGGAGTTGAACCGAATCTCACCAAGAAGCCTTGCTTATTGAGCTTGCATTCCTTTCCTTTTACCTAACTTAGCAATCTACTTATATTGCATATCGAATTTTCGATTTCTTATGTTAAGGATCAGTTTCATTTTAATACAACAATTCACACCCGCTTCTTGGTGCTTTTCTACAAGGTTCATATAAGTTTCTAACTCCGTTAACTAAATCCTTTAGATCTAGAATTTAGGGTCTGTAACTAACAATTGATTACTATGACAAATTCTAGATTTGAAGACTCATGAAGTAAATCATATGCATCATAATATTGCATAGTGTGATATAGAAAAAATAGGAACTGCATACAAGGAATGTCATGAGCATTCTAGAAAAACAAGAATGAAACTGATACATTTTCTTGTGGAAAACTCACTGAAAACTGATTGGCCAAAATGGGGTTCTCTTCACAAATTTCCGGGAACAGTTGCCAGAACTGAAAATAGCCTTTGTAGCTTCTGCCTATACTTCCTGAACTGCAGTTTGAGACTCATCAAGTAGAGAAGATGCGGACATAACCAATCAAAGAGTATAGGTATGTATGTTTCAGAAGAGAACAATCTAGATAACAAAGCATAACACCTACCCCATTCCACCTAGAGGAACACCATTACAAGAAACAGCCTTCCACTTCCTGAAGGGATTATATATTACAGGCTGAAGAAGGAAAATGCAACGAATGAAATAAACAGTATTTCAAACTATCAAAAGATAAATGTATGACAGAATTGTTCAAGATACTAAAACCAGAGAGAAAACCTCATAATAAAGAAAATAATGGCTTACCCGTCCATTCATGGCTTCTCTTATATAATGCTTGCCTAGTTTATATATAATTGAAATCTGCAATTTTTCCATAAAATCGGTTATGTAATCATGTCAAAAGTTCAGCAATAGTAAAATTATACTTGGAAATCAGGACAACGTTTAACTGTAAGTTCTGGCCTTCTTACAGACTACTAAATTTATATTCCTGAGTTAACACATTTGCAGTTACTTTTGAGAAAGAACTCGTATTTCATTTTGATAATAATCCTTTCAACTTTCAAATAAACAAAGCTTCATTGGATAGAGCAAATATTCACCAATGCTTTCTGAATTGATTGTAAGCATATACTTGATCACTGTGTCTATAATTGCTCAGATCGAGATACTAATCAGGATTACTTTGCCTTCAGATTGTAATTAGTGTATAAAGATGTTTTATCATTGTTGGTTACCAGGACTAAAATTACTGATCATGAAAAACAAAAGTTGTTTCCTCAAAATTTCAAGAGAGTATAGAAAATTGCCCTTACCATAAGCTTAATTTCAGACAAGGGAAGAGTAAATTCAGTTTTTTTCTTTTCCTTATCATTCAGTTTCCTTTTCCAAGTTAGAGGAGGAGGTTGTAGTGACTCCATCTTGACCTGGATGAGGAATTGATAATACAGCCTAATTAGATGGATTCAGAAATCAACATTTTCCTGAGCTATTATATGTCCAAATTAAATATTCGAACCTTTGTTTTCATCTTTTGGTATTATTGATTGAATATTATTCTTTCTGCATTGAAGTTGCCATCTTTTTTTCTGAAACATTCTTAAAGTGAAAAAAAAAAAAGATTCTGAATACACATCTTGTCATCTTGATCGACCAAACTAAAATATCATACCGTAGAAGAATGTGCTGCTTTCTCAGTCATTTTGCTTCAGATCAAGGAACATTTAACATGAATGGATACCAAGATGAGCAACTCAAAATCCTGAAGACAATGGATTGTTCTATGTTGCAGAATACCGAACACGATGCTGAGCATAAAACTAATCGCTCATATATAGAGATGTAAACAGCACAAAAGCACTGGAACTCGAAGTAAAACAAAGAGGTGGAAATTAAATGTTCAGCAGATAGCAACAGTTCCTGATTAAGAGAGCTCACCAGTAGAAGCTGGTGGCTTTCGGAAATAAGAAAATATCTCAGAACTGGAGAGACAAGTGTCGGCTGCTACAATCTCCGGTCAGTTATCACTGGGACTTGGAAGTTAATTATATATAGAGTTAAAGACTCGAGAAAAGTAGCACGTAAGGCTCAATTATTATGATAATCCCACAAAGTTCAAAGGTTGTGGGTCCAAACAAGAAGAAAAAGTTTCGAAAGTGGACAACTTTTAAATTGTCCTTAGATTTTATTCAAAAAAATTAATAAAAAAAGAAGTAGCGTAAAAATTTATTTACTTTATTCTTTTCGGAATGATAAAATATAGGATTATTTTAATTTCCTTTCATAAACTATGACATACCTACTAACATAGTCCATCAACTATATTATTATTCACTTAGAGTCCTTAAACTTATCTAATGATGATATTTAATTCCAAAAATAAAGTTTAATATTTTTTCTATCATTTTATTTATTTTTAAAATTACTAAATTATTATCCTTCTTTAATTAATGATTAAAGACAAATAGTCTTAGTCTTGCTCAAGAATATCAAAAGAAAAATTTGCAATTGGATTAAAAAGTTGAAGGCTAAGAATGTTTTGAAGTAAAAAATAATACTTAAAAAATAGAAAAGTTAAAGTTGGATCTTGAATATACTTAGGATTATGAGGAAATTTATATTATTAGATAAAAATTTAAAAATAATAATTTAACAAAGGTAAAATAGTAATTCACTGATTTAGAAGAAATAAAAAATAAAAGATAATAATTTATTTTTTGCGGTTAAATATCACTATTCGAAAAGTTTAAGGGTGCAAAATGGATAATAATATAATTCAAGGATTATATTAGTAGATATACTATAATTTGAAAGAGAAAAATGAAATAAACCCTAAAATTTAACTACAAACCTTTTCGTTATTATTAATGGGAACAAATTTACAATTATTTATTATTTTCACAGAATATTTTTTTAAAATAATAAATAATGAAAAAAAATCAAGAAGTAATTTTAATAACTACATTATGATCATTATTATCTTTATAATATTCATAGAAGTTGAATGAAAATCTATCTCAAATTTTATTTTTATAATTTTTATTATATTTAGGAATTAATAAAAATAAATGTATAATTTAAAGATTAAAATAAGAATCTCAGAAACTACAATTATAGTTAAAGTTAATATAACAAAGATTTGATATAATATTAAATTATTATTTTATTGTATATGAATAGCATGACATTATACATACTCACACACACACAGATATATATATATATATATATATATATATATATATATATATATATA
>LTAE01002634.1:0-23916 GCA_001647135.1 Pontederia paniculata | reverse complement strand
TAATAATAATAATAATAATAATAATAATAATAATAATAATAATAATAATAATAATAATAATAATAATAATAATAATAATAATAATAATAATAATAATAATAAGCTTCATAATATATTCACTTTAGTTTACCTCTTTGCCTTCTCATTACCTCATTTCTTTTATGTTCAATCTTTGCTTACATATTATTATCTTTGGTTCACCAATGACAAGAACATCATATTATTATCTCTCATCATATAATCTCATATGTCCAATATGTTCAAGCCCAATTAATACTTTACTTTGGACCATATTTTTTCATTTATCTTGTCTTAGATTATTCAAACATTACAAGCATTTAGATGAACCTTTATCAAGGTAGTTGACTTTGATCCTGGTGCAATCAAGGCTAGCTTAGCCTTGGGGGTCACTATCTGACCCATTCAATCTTCATAAACAATGGTCCTTCAAGGAACCCTTAGCTTATGAAGGAACTAACAAGCATCCCCAAAGGAATGAAATAATCGTCGGGAGACTCTTCATGACAATTCAATCACATGCAAGGTTCATTTTGAACCCTAATTAAACTTGGGGAAAAATCCCTTTTCTAGGTTATGATTCACACACATTAGTTCAAGCAATAGGATAAATATATAAATATAATAAAGCACAATTAATGGTTCCTATCTATCAATTACATGGGAAAACATGACCCACATCATCACGGAACATGGTCCATTTTTTCCTAGCGTTTTGGCGAATTGGTCAATACTGGACGGAACATGGCCCATGAGGGAATCAAGCATGATCCATTTTCCATATGGGTTAAACATGGGGTCAATCGTCGATAGAACACGACCTGTGTCGAGGTGAGAGACGGTCTACATTAGGATCAATTCACAATGTGTCCGGTTCGAGGCGACTCAAGCCTCCTAGTTTGCATCAAAGTGGTCGAGCAACGCGGTATACATTGGAGCGACGTGACTCATTCTTAGGATTAGGGTTTGTGCACTGCCGTTGTCAAGAGGACCGATGCGTAATGCACACAACTCATTTCCAGGACCGACACGTCCATCGACCCACTCCATTTTTTATTTAGTGACGTCGAGGAACACGTCCCACGCTGATGTGCAGCGGGTCCGTTTCCATCCATTTGGTCGCCATCCGACGAGCGCATCCCGCGTTCTTCACTTTCGAACACGAACAACCTGCATCCTGTTCGGACACGACTCATGTCCTATCTTTCGATTGTTGCTGTCGATCGCTTCTTTTCGTCTCCATCCCGTCGTTGATTAACACATATTATTATCAACTATTAACTATCACAATTATTCTTTCATGTAGGAATTGTAATCATTATTATACTTCATCTAAATCTTTTATTCTATCATATATATATATATATATGTATATATTTATATATATATATATATATATATATATGATTAACCCTAAGGTTGATCCTCCTAATTGCATGCCTAGATTTTTTTTTATTGATGTTCTTCCTCTTTGTCCTCTCCTGTTCTTCAAGTCTCTCGCATGCTCCGACTAGCATCTTCCAGCCCACCACCAATGAGGAGAGAGAAAACTCGTGGGAGAAATTATGACTTTTGGTAGAAATCTCGTGAGTGTAGGTTTATACATGGGAGCTATAGGTAGTTTAAGATGAATTCAATGTCGTCATATTAGTCTATTTAAGGCGAGACTTGTTCACGCGGAGTCGACATGGTTCGTGTCCCATCCGGACAAGATCCATGTTTTGTTGTGTACCTTGACTTGAGAGCAACACGACTCGTGTGCATATTGGATATGGTTCATGTTGGAATTTTTTTTTGTTCCAACTCATTTCGTAAATTGTGCACAACACGATCCGCATCCTGGTTGGACACGGTCCGTGTTAGCTTTTCTCTTTATGATGTCCTAATAGGGACGGAAACAAATTGTGAGAAGAGATGAACTATTGGATTCTATTTACAAGGAAAGAAAAATTTTATACTTAGAGTTCGAATCAAATAACAATTTCTAAGAACAAATTTGGATGAGAATAAGAATATTAAGTTGATTAGAAAATATTGGAACGAGAATTTGACCTTGATTCATACACATCCTTTTCTTAATCTTAATTATAATAATATTCTTTTATCATTTTATTAAAAATTGATGGTGTTATGATAGTAAACGGTCTCCTTGGCAAATGATAAGAAACAGGAAGGAAGTCAATAGAACTTTCGGTGCTCAGCTGTTCCCCTCAATTTTTATTCCTTCTTCCTTTTTTTTTATTCTCTCTCTCTCTCTCTCTCTCTCTCCTGTAGCTTCGATTCCCTCCTCTGAAGCCCGTTCTTAAGAAGTCATTTGCAAGATTAAAGGATCCAAAAGCAGTAGTTATCACAATGGAGATCATACAAAAAGGAAAGGCCACCTAACCGTTATTTATTTTGCTAAATCAAGTTATCAACATGCTTCAACCTTGGCATCCAACTCTAATCCAACTAATTTGGCATCCTAAACACCGGAAAAATAGCATCCTTGCCATCTACCAACCCCACTTTACAGAACGACTCATCCTTCATCCAAGCAAGCATGCACTTGATTATATTGATGAACAAAATGCCATGATGCACTGGCCCCCTTCTCCCCCACCCCTCATCGAATCACTTCCATTCATTGCCTCAAGATATGTCGGCAAAGTCTCTCTCTCTCTCTCTCTCTCTCTCTTTCTCTCTCTCTCTCTCTCTCTCTCTCTCTCTCTCTCTCTCTCTCTCGGGGGTATCAATATATGCCATGATTTGTACATGCAATATTATTAGATACGGCAAACTGTTTTTGACTTCCAATTTAGAGGAGGAAAGCAACGAGAGAGATCTATCTGATGGCTTTACTTTTCAACCTTAGGCAATCATACAAGTACGTACAGAGTGAATTCGTACTAAATCTTTGAACGCGGCCAAAGTCTGAGTTATCTCTTTTGGTTCTGTAACTACTCACTATTTTTTTAGAATGACTCCTGCTCTCAAGAGGGAATCCTCTGTTCAGATATCTAATTTACAGTCAAACATCAGGACACGAGAAAGGAAAAAAGAATACATATATTTCTGCAATATCTTAATTTAATGCTAGCAAAGAGATCCTTCCCACGACTCTGCATGTGTATATGTTGCAGGTCAGGTTGTCATATGAAATGTTAAATTGACTGGGCAGCACAAAAGAAAATATAACACAATGTTTTGAACGTGTCGAACCATATATAAAATGCACATGTACCAACCTTTGTGTTGGTCGTGTCTGTGTGCCAGATTTCTGATAAAGCCAAATTGATCAACAATGATTAGTTATAACTCGGCTTAAGAGATTACGAGATGGAAGTTAAAAAACATCCTAATTGAATGATTTATATTTTAATATTCAACCTTCAATTTACATTATTGCTAAACTAGAACTTATATGCATTTCCCAGGTCTTCTTAATTATTACCCAAAAAATATATATGACCACAATTGTAATGAACTTGAGCTAACTATTTTTATGCATGAGAAAACTAATAGAAAGATTCTACATAGTATTCATTAAGAACATAGAAAAAAAAATATCAAGTATATATGCATATATACATAAATATATATATGAAAAGAGAATATAAAAAGGGGTCCAAAATAGTTTATGGCCCTCCATCCACCCAATGCACAAATAAAACCAGCCTGTCCAAGAGCTGTTAAACATATCACCCACCACCTTCATCCACCTTCCTCTTCTCTCCTCTCTCTTTAGTCTTGGACAGGGCAAGAACAACAGGGGACGAGGGAGTTGAACAAGCTCAAGTATCTCAGTCTTTTGCTCCTCTACCTCCTCCTCCTCCTCCTCCTCCTCTCTCTCTCTCTCTCCCCCTCTCCTGAGCTCTGTCTCTCTCCTCCATCAACCATGGGCTCTTTACTGGACAACCTGCAAAAGAGCAGGCTCCTCCCCAGGAGGCCATACAATGACGACCTACCGGTGTCCCAGCAGGGTCAGCGCAAGGACACCCATCTGATAGGCCTAAGGAAGAGGATCTCCTCCTTCTCCGTAAAGATCCAGCCGCTGTCGGCAGCGTCGGCGGAGTGGGCGCTCCGGCAGTCAAAGTCCATGCCGTCTTTCGGCGGGGCGCTCGCGGGAGATGGCCCGTTGCGGAGGTGGTGGGACTGGAGCCTGAGCTGGGTGCTCTCCAGGAAACCGGTGTTCGCCCAGGACATCGAGATGAACGAGGAGGAGACGGCCGCGCTCGGGTGGCACAGCCGGGGCACCCTCCGCCACGTCTTCTACAGGGCGCGGTCCGAGCTCCGGAAGCTCGTCGGCGGGGACTCCCACTGCACCCTGCCCACCAAGCAGCAGTTCCGGTACGATTCGCTCAGCTACGCGCAAAACTTCGACGACGGCAACAGGGCGGCGTAGCAGTGAGGACTACTTACAGCATGCCCGCATGCATTTGGAACCTGTCACTGTGATTAGATACGAGATATACTTGACTGGCGACAAGATCTAAGAGGATGGATTTGGATAGGCACCATTGGTGCCGATCTCTCAAGAGATCGTCCAGATCTAAGTGTGTGCAGGTGGGAGGGTGTTATTTTTACAGCAGCTGCAATGGCACCCTTATATATTTCTTATTCTATTTATTCTTTTTGAAATCTGGTTAAGCAAACAGAATAATATGTAAATGTTCTGCGGCACAGTCCGTTAGTGGCTGTTTCTTTTTTCAGTTATGTTTATGTTATATCCTTATTAGTAATTTGCTAATAGGGTTTCTGAAATGAAAAAAATAAATAAATAATTAAGATAGTGTTGAGCAATATTTTCTGGAAGCTTGTTTTAACCTTCTTTTGTTCTGCTACTGACCCTTCTTCTTCTTCTTCGATTCCAACTAGTAGATGAAATCATTCATCATTCAATGCTCTAATCAACTATTTAGTGATGTCTTGATAAAAAGACAAATAATCCTAAATTTAAATATAAAAAATATTATTTTAATTAAAATTTATTTTTATCGTATTTGTTCGAATATTAAATTAGTCAAATGTTAGTAACTTTGAATATCGAGAAATCTTAAATCTTAAAAAAATCCTTCAATGTTGTACAAAATGTCTAAAATATAACACCAAGCTAGAAAATTAAGTGTACATTCAAGTTCAAAGAAAAAAGAATCCATAACAGAATAAATACTTGTGGCATCTCACCTAAAGTTGGTCAGGATCATATCTTAATATATATCACAATCATGTTAATTTTTATCTATTCTGTTCTGCTTTTTATTTTAACTTCGAACTAATCAAATATGAATACTAAACAATACCAAACAACATAGGAAAAATAGTAAAAAGATAAAAAAAGAGATAATCAAATCACATAACTCAATTAAAGAAGGGTATGGTAATATAACAAGCGACTTTGGTGAAAAGGAATCTTTTGTTCAGATTAAGAATATGTGCGCGTCGGTGGAGCACTGAACTCAGAACCTTGATACTCACTAAATGACCCATAGTTTCTTTTCATCTGCCCCACATAGTTTATTATACAATGTCCTCCACTTAGTGGTTCAAATTCAAGACATTGACATCAATGGATCTGAGACCACATTAATGCTATAAAGTGAATGCAAATATATCAGAATTGACCTGTAATTATTTCCCAAGCAATTTGACATGAGAAAAACTCTTAATTAATAAACGTAATTAGACTCATAAATTTTCTTCTCCATTTTATTAGTTACGAGTTTATTCTCGATTTACCTCTAGTTTTTAATGGATTATTCCCAATTTGATTTTCGCGTACTACCCTTCCCATTGATTATTTTGAAAAAAAGAAAAAAAAACAAATGGAAATATAAAAAGGCGCCACAGCAAGGATTTAAGAATAAAAGGATAAGGGCTTTAAACCATCAACATGTAATCCACTAACAAAAATATGAGCTTCAAATTGAGGCCCAAAGACGTGATTTTTCCCGTTAATCTGTCGTGGGCTAAATGCTTGAAAAAGAAGACCGATCCTTTTATTATACATTATTCAATTATAACTATAACTTTAACGATAAATAAACATTTGAATTTAACATATATTCTAATTATATTATAATTTTTAACATTTTTCTATAAATAAATAAATTTAACGTACAACTATAGAATTATAATTTTCTTGTAATGATATTATTGTCATATTTCATTAAAGTTGTACTAATTACGCTAACATCTAAGTAGTAATTATGTTGGCTAACTATATAAAATAACAATTATTTTAATTACTAATAAGTAGGTGAAAATAATTAATTTGTATTATAAATAAAACTTGCACTTACTTATTTTAAATAAATAATTCAACTTTACAATTAAAAAAAACTATTTGATAAATTATGAGTAATGAAGATAAATTAAATTTTAAGGTTCATTTGACATATTTTATATGATTTTTTTAAAATATTTTATTGTAATATATTTAAATTAAAATTTTATAAATAAGTTACATTCGAAGCACATAGGATCTGATTAATTTTTTAAATCTAATAAATTACATTATTAATTTTAAATGGTATAAATAAATTTTTTATTTATTATTTTATGAATGTGTGAAAATATTTTGTTTATAATGTTAATAATTTTTTAAACAATAGTAAACTATTATGATTTTATGGTTCATTTTGACGTTTTTATCGTCTTAAAAAGTAAAATTATTTTTTATTAATAAAATAAATTGCTTTTTCAGTTCTTGCATTTCATCCAAACATAAGAATGGAACTACATCTGAAATTTGGGTGGGTGGGAAGGGGGGAAGAGCCAAAACGTTCATTTTTTACAAAAAAATATATTAAACTTTAAGAAAAAAATTATTTAAATTTTTGTATTAAAACTAAAATTAATACTCATAAAGCAAAATTACTATAAATATTGATATAAAAATATCTCTTTTTTTTTAAATTACAGAATATCTAATTCACTAAATGTGTACAAAATCTATGTTGTGTAAAATTATGAAATATATTATTAATTACTTCAAAAATGATTTTTAAAATTTATTTTAATTATATTTTTTAGTTGTATGATTCCACATAGGATAATAATAAGTTATATCCAAGAATTTTTATTGACAATTAAATAAATGTAACCAAATATTAAGTTTTGCATGACTATTGATTTTCTAAATTGAAAATCCAAGACTAAAAAAATGTGACCAACCTTTCATATTAATCTGAAAAATACAAAGTTAATTATGCATGGAAAGTGTCCTTCCCTTTTACTATCATTTTGGGCTATTCCTCTTTATTTGGACTCTTTAGAACATCCTACTTTATTTATTTTCTTAACTTGTGTTGTTTATTTTTTTTTAAATTCCCTATTTTATGTTCAATTTATAATATAAAATAAATTTTAAATCAGAATAAAGTATTTATAGACATTTAACAAATAATCTAAATAACTTAAGTATTTTAAAAATAATATTCATTATTATTTAGGAGGGGGCGAGTTATGCTATTTTTTTTATAAATCTAAGCCCCCAAGATGCATGTAGGTCCGTCACTATCAAGACACCATTGAACTAAAACATATAATTAACTTATTAGTTTTTAATCATTATACTTTTCATTTACATATGACATTAAAATCTAATTGATTAGTTCTTTGGAACTAACAAAAAAATATACTCTATCATGGCTCCAAGAGAACTACACTCTATCTATCTACACATGACCCAAGAACAAAAAATAACACCCAAATCATACCTAGTGATATGAATTCGAAAGTTGTCAAATTTGAAAATAACATGAATTTAAAAGCTCTTAAATTTGAAGATGTCATGAACTCGGCAACTGCCAAATTCGAATTTGTCATTATTGGATGTGAGCGCCCATAATGGGCTCACGACGTGATGGCTAAAATCGCAAGTTGCGGTTACATACATGATGCACGGATTGGCAACTGCTCATATATGCAGTTATTAGAACTAATGCATGATATCCATATACTAGATGAGTATCTTTGTAGTACAAAAGTTCAACGACGCCACCAGGCTGCCGAGATGATTCTGATATAGTTTGGGTATTTTGGATTGTGATATTGTGACAACATTGCACTTGGTGATTGCAGTCCCAACGATGAGTCCGAAACAACGTAGAAAAGCCTTCACTGATTCTATTCTTCCGCTGCGAGGTATGTCTAAATACCTATTTTGATTATACCAAAACCTTCAATTCATATAAGGAGCCTTAAGGCTTTTCTCATTGTTATTTTTGGACTGCATAGAAATTTTCTGTGAACATCCAATTTTAATCTTACGGTCTCGCGGGACATTCAAATGGAGTTTGTACACATGTATGTTTTTTGAAATGGAGTAAAACAAAAGAGGGCCGTGTATCTGCATTAGCATGAAAATGCATGCATTATTTGTATGTTAACAAACTACTTATGCGTCGACGTGTATTCATGTTGGTTTGTTTCCATATTATGTGTTCTTTTTGTTTTCCCCATATTAGCATGCAAAGTTAGCACTCAAATGGAGTTATATGTTAGCTGCAAGTAGTTAACATTTTATTTTAATGGTCACAGTTACTTGAAGAAGTAATATTACACGTATTACACATATGCAAATTTTTTTTGAAATGAAATAAAAGAAAAATGAATGTTGGTGCTCGTTCGCAAGTATGACGCGCGACATTTTGAGGCTGATATTAATGTGCCACCACTGTGAGACGCACACATGCAACTGTACAGATGTTGCATTCATGATGTAGTAGTTATAAGGTGGCTTCTCATTGTTCTTTAGTGCTATATGTTTGGTTTTTTTTTCTTCTTCTTCTTATTATTATTTTTTGGACATGCAAATGCATCCGCAAGGTAATATAGCACCATGTACGTGTGCATACAATTTTTTTTTGGGAGTTTTTAGTGTTTCCAATTATATGCAGGCATGTCATGCAGCATGACATCTAGTGCTACGATGCGCACAAGCATGCAACAATATAAAAGAAACTAATTGGTTGACACATAAAATTGCATGCACTATGTGAATAAATGAATTAAAATGTTGCATGATGTGTTAAACAAGTTATGTATGCACACACGTCTCTGTATGATTCATTTTGTTGTCACACAACCTAGTCTTGCATGAGCAAGTAGGCTTTTCTTTATTGTCGACAACATGAGCAAGTGGTATGTAGGCTTTTCTTTATAGTCTTGCATGATTACTTAATGTATATGCAAGTGCTATACATGAATCGGTCTGCAGGCAGTTGTGGCATGTAGGTGGTTGCAATAAGATCGACACCACACGCCCATGCATAATTCTTCATGTAACCGCCCACTAAAGAAAAAATTGGATGTCAGCATGCAATATCAATTTGCAAAGCATGTAACAAGTAGCAAGGCTCTTATGGGTTTGCATGTAAGGGCTTGCATCGAACCGTCGAAAACAAAGCAAACCAAGTTTTTTTTTCCTTTTTTTCTTTATGTGTGAACGTGCATGTTTAGTTTTGATTTACTCATGCAATATTGTTCACATTTGTGGTGTTGTGTGCAGGCTCCAATCCATGGTACTGTACGTTAATTTCTTAGATAAAATCTACATTCATAGGAAAATAATATATAAATGAGAAACATAGATTCTTTTATTCAGAAAAATCTGGATATCTTATGTTTATGATAGACATATATTTATGAATTTTATTTAATTATGCATATTGTTTAAATTCATATATCATGCCAAACATATTATATGCGATGAATTATTTATTTGTAATTCATTTTATCATGTCTTACTATATAATAAGTATATGTGATACTTAATTGTTGACATGTGAAATATGCTTCTAACGTTAAATATGCATGAAATATGGTATGTTAAAAATATGTCATGTTGTCATGTATGATTTAATATTTGGTATTCATGATAGTATGCTATCATATGTTAGAAAAATTTTTAAATAAATTTTTTGGAATTCGTGTGACATATAAATTATGCATAAATATGGTTTTATGCATTTTCTGTACATCTCCATATTATGACATATTTACTATAGTGTATTACTATGACACAAGTAAATTTTGCATGTAAATTGTTATATGCAAATGATTTTATTTTCTATATGAGAAGAAGATATGCACATATGAAATTATATCTTAAGCATAATATGTATTTGTGAATTACTATGAAATTAATGCATATGAATGTATAAATGCATGTTTGTCATACTTAGTTAAATTTTCATGTGAAATTATATTATTATGCACACAGTTGAGTTCATTATATTATTTGAGCTTTATGATAAGAATTTAATTTCTTTAGGAAAAGAAATATGTGCATACAAGTATTATGTTACACATCATGCTTTATTGTAACAAAAATTTTTCACATGACATGACTTGCATATTTTTGTGACATGTACAAATTTATGTAATTAAATTAATTAACATGGTATGCATGATATTATAAAATATTTGTCTTAAGCTTTTGTGACATATTTTGGTGTATACAACATATGACAATAATCTTCATGTTAAGTATATGATAAATGATTATTGATATGTTGATTATCATGCTTTTGTTCATTCAAATGATGTGACAAATAATATTTGTTTATCTGCAAATGAATGTGCTTATTATTTATGTGACTAATATATTCATATGTTGCAAATTATGCTATGATATTTACTGTATGCATAAATATTTGTGAGTTATGAATGTTGTATGTTTCATGAACTTAGGATAAGCTCATTATGCAATTACCTGAGTTAGATATGAATATTGAAACATAAGTAGTCCAAATAGGACTAAGGCACTTGAACATATGCTAGTTACAATAATAATTTTATAGACTGATGCATGATATGTGCATGTTTAGGTAAGTTTTGTAAAGAGATTGTTAGTGAAAAATTTAGTACCATCTTTCTCTGTGAACTTGCCTGGTGCACTATTAATGCAGTCTCCAAAATTATGTTGTCACATCATATATTTTAAGTGATTTTGGTTGTTTGTCCTCCAAAATTATTAGTATAGTACATTGACACACATATTATTTTTAATGAATGGTAAATATTTTTTTGGATAGTGGGAGATGAGCATTGCGACCATCTCAATGTCACTGTCTTAAAAATATTATTATATCATTATTTATGAATATATGTAACAAGAAGACATGCAAAACTAACTTATTTTCTTTGTATGTATTTTTTTTTACTTTAGAGCATGACACCAAAATTAAAGTTTTTGAATGTTGACCAATATCAGGGGAATTTGTCAAAAGATAATACACGTTATATGATGGCCTTGAAGAAGCATAATCATCATCATGATGATCTTAATGGTCAAACAACAAGATTCTTCAAGAAAAGATGTCTTCTGCGAAAATTTTATTCATATCAAACGTGTCCTACACATACTATGTCCCAATATTTATGTGTGATGAAGAAAATGAAGACTAAATTGGAGAATCTTGGACATGAATTTAATGATGACCAAGCGGTAATAATTTTGTGTTACTCGCTCCCAACATATATGAAGAATATGTGAGAGGTTTTGATGTTTAATGACAAAATCAATATCTTTGATGGTGCTTTCTTTTTTTTTTTGAAACGTGTTTCACACATGAATACGAAATTTGGAAGTACCTCAAGCTCGCACAAAAGGTCAAAATCTAAGGTAGATGTTAACATTAAAAAAGGCTCTTGCCACTCACATCGACATGTGAAACGTGGTGGCAAAATTCAGAAAAGCAAAGCAAAGTGCTACACATGTGGCAATCACGGTCATTTCGCTCGTGATTGCACTGAGACGAAAGAAGGTAAATGATGATCGTATGTATTTTTTGCTTTTGACTGAATTCATGTTTTCAATTGTTGAAACTCATCCTTTGTGAATTGTAGGTTCTGACACAATTGATCATGCCGTCTCAGGATGACGAGTTCTTTATAGAACATCGCCAATGAAGCCCAAGAACAAGTTGGAGCTAAAAGGATCATGACTTGCAAATTACTTCTTTTTGCAATATATAGATCTTTTTTGTATTTCAATGTCCCTTTCAGATGGATTGAATATAATGTCTACATTTAATTTGGATGATTGGACTATGTATTAACTTTCTATAAAGTTCCTTTTATGACAATTTTCTACAAATATGATTTTCTAAGTCTTGATAACTTCATGTGTTTTCAAGTTATTTATGTATGTGTGACATAAATGTAAATGTCAAATTTTTTTTGACATGATTATGACATTTTGAGGCAATAAAATAAATAGACTAGTTAGAGAAATATAAATATATTTTCTCGCTAAAGTTATTTTTTGCCTGTTATTGAAAATGTCTAACTAACAAGAAAAAAATGAAAATAATTTTTGGATAGAAAATTAGAATAATCCATTTATGTTCTAATGAATGTCTCTGACATTAGATGATTTCTTTTCATCACATGCATTACACGTTATAAAATTGTGTATACGATTTATCTAAGTTCAATATATGAATTATATGAACTTGGAATGAATCAATCTTGATTGCAAGATTAACGACTTGTTGAACAGATTGTGATCGGAAATCGTGTGACTTACTCAAAAAGTCTAGTGATGAAAATAGTATAGTTAGGAAACTAACAATACTTTATTTTCCAATAATAAGTGTTGCGACTATGATGAAACCAAAAATCTACTTGACGTATTTTGGCGCCAGTGCATCTCCAAAATTTGTTTTTGGAGTGTTACCATAACATGTGCAGCCTGGACTTCTAAACTTAGTGAAGTATCAAGTAAATATGTGACATTCATAAATATTTCTAGGCTGAGAAGTTGAAGATTCTTAGTTGGCAAATGTGCGGATTGATTTATGAAAAAATAAAATTTTTTAATTCTCACAATTCAATCCGTGTGGGAGAAATTTGCATGTCACTAATAATGAATGATCATTTTCATTTGAAATGCTATGATAAGTGTTTCATGAGTATATGAAAAGGAATACAAGCCTAGATAATAAAATGGATTAAAGTAAGACTTAGAGTCTGAATGGGGAAATCAAGCCATGCACTTGTTGAATTTTTCAACTTGCCGAAAGATGAATGAGAATATAAGTGTTCTCCATTAAATTAATATGGATAGATAAGAGATAAAACAAGAAGGATATAGATGATACAATTTTTCACATTAGATGTGAAAATTTTACAGAAGAATTGTTCAAAAGTTTATTGCTTCACCGCAATAATCTTCATTTGAGAAGACAATTGAACGTTCCACGAATAGTTGTATATCGAGTACTATCCTTATTGAAAGGATAGTTTTTATCTCATGATATTCCATAAGACTCTAAAAGAAACAAAAGAAAATGATTCTTTTGTAAGCTTGGTCAAGCAATTAGATGTGCAAATCATGGTGAGCACTTAGTCTAATATTTTTTTTGGGTCGTAGGTCAAATAAAAGTTTTAATACTGACACAGGACGTCTATATTGACAGACGACGAAGAGAATAATATAAGACATTATGAGCATTGTTGATTATTGTTTTGCACTATGGAGGAGATAAGTTTATGGACCAGCTTAATAAATATATACCAGTGATATCAATAAGCATAAGTCTACCTCAAAATATGTCTTCATGTTATAGAATGACATTGTTAATTTAAGCAAAACTACGTGAAGTAGTCAACTATGAAAATTGGTTTTGTGCTACATTCAATAATGATGCATAAGGCTCTCTGGTCGAGAAAATTTCTTCAAACTCCTGTTGTCCATGTATAGACAATGGTCAAGTATGTCCTTTATTGGGTATATGTATTGCTTTAATCAAAGGATGAACCATTGTAAGGGAAAATACCTTGATGTCCATGATAACATGAAAATGTGAAGAAAGTACGTTGGCGAGTACATATATAAGCATAAGATGCTTATTGATATATTTACCAAGTCATGTTCGATACACGCATTTATACGTAGATGCATATGACATATGTGGTAAATTTAATGTATTCTAAACTTTCTTAAGGTGAATAAAATTGTGTCCATTTTATTCTAAAGTTAGTTAATTGATTAATAATGCATGTAGAGTATGTCAATCAGGCATGAGATTATTATTCACACAGATAATCGCCTCCGATGCTTAGAGTATAGCGATCGGGGATGAAATAATTTAGATCCAAATAAATATGATCTAAGATCGCCCTGATATGTTCGAGATGAGATATACACGAGTTCATATATGACTCAGTGTAGCATGATTAGAAAAAGCCAGATATGAAACCTCATAGTGCAAATTTGTTGGCGACTAGTGGGAGGACTCAGGTCAGACGTCATGGGTAGACGTCTGGACTTAAGTCTGTGGTGTTATGAGTTAAAGACATACGCTCCTACAGTGGGAATCTCCACCGCAATACTTGATTATATATAATACCAAGTATGCTAAAGTCGACCCTAAGATGTGACAAATAGTTTATAGCCTTCGTCAATGTGTGAATCTTTAAGGACTGAATAAGTCTGGAGATTGCCCTTAAACTCTTGACTATGTTTCAAAGTAATGAGTTAGTGTTACTACTTTAGCGAGGTACTCAAAGGCGAAAATTAAAAGTAGCCCGTCGAGCCACGTCTAGGAAAGAAATTAGCTCAGAACTGAGAAATAGGAGGGCGAGAGAAAGGTTCGCTGGTGCTGCATGAAATTTGTTATGCAATTGGCCAAATATGTATTTGCATACAAATATAAAGTGTCGCGCGCGAAGTCGGACATGAGTTGTCTGGAGTATGCAAGCAAGGTGAATCTAGGGCATAACGAGTTACATAATTGTTTGAGCGACTATGCATTCTTAACAAAATATAGTATTGGCTCACATGATGTTTGAGCAGCTATATAAAACATCAGCAAGTTATAGCGTAGGCTCACATATTGATTGAGCGTCTATGTATCTTTAACAGGTCGTAGTATTAATTGGCTCTCAAGTGGATTGAGCGATTATGGATCCCTAACAGGTCATAATCTATGCTCTCATGTGGTAGAGTAACTATGGATCCCTAAAAGGTCATAGTTCTCCTGTTGTGGATGTACTTGTGGGTCGCACGATCCATCTACCATAATGGACATCCACTGGAATCATATATGGTAAATGCCCATTAAGTGCGAGTGGGAGATTGTTGGATGTGAACACCCATAATGAGCTCACGACGTGATGGCTAAAACCGCAAGTTGCGGTTACATACATGATGCACGAATTGGCAACTGCTCATATATGCAGTTATTAGAACTGATGCATGACATCTATATAATAGATGAGTATTGCCACTGCTTTGTAGTACAGAAGTTTAACGACACCACCAGGCTGCCGAGATGATTTTGATATAGTCCGGGTATTTTGGATTGTGATATTGTGACGACATTTCACTTGGTGATTGCAGTCCGACAACGAGTCCGAAACAACGTAGAAAAGCCTTCATTGATTCTATTCTTCACTACGAGGTATGCCTAAATACCTAGTTTAATTATACTAAATCCTTCAGTCATAAACCTACCATTATTGAACATGATGACGAGAAAGAGACTCCATATGATGATCAAGATGATGCTGCTCAAGATGGTCAAGAATACTTGCGATTGAATACTAGTTTAACAACAAGAATGCCGGTGAAACAAATTTAAGTTATTGTGGAGAATATTTTTCAAACAGGATCGAAGACTCTGAATCAAATTCTACTCAATGTGCTACAAATTGAGTTGCATGAGAGTTCACATGATATGGCCCAAACAACTTATGACTCAATTATTTAATCTAGAAATTCGGTATTAATATGAAATTTTTGTTAAGAGTTCTAATAGGAATTGAATTAGTTATTTTAGAAAAAAAGAGTTGTTTACTAGTATGCCAAGTTAGGGTTTTGCTCTTTGTCAAAGTCCAGTCTCTAGGTTGGTTTCTAGGATTTCAAATCAATCATTGAACCTATTAAAATTTAGCTTAATTGTTTGCGCTGAATGAGAACTCATGCAACATTTTCTTCATGAACTTCTGCTATTAATTACGAGGCAAACTTGTGATTACATCCATCAATTTATAATATCAATTACTTGATTCATTAGTAATCTTGAGGTCGATATTCCGCTGACTAATCTCACTTTTGCTCTCGTCCCTCTTGATTATCATATAATGTTTCGATCACTTAAGACATTGTTCTTGAGTATCGTATCAGTTGGTATTAGAGCCACTTTTCGTTACGAGTTCTAGTTATCTTTTCTTATTCTATTTTCTTCTACATATTTATAGAAACTCCACATTCATCCACCGCCATCTATATCTAGATCAAAGGCAGAGGGAAGGGTGTCCAAGGGGGTGCACTAGCACCTCCTGAAATCTTTTAAAAAATATTTTGATCAGCCATATTTGACATTAGAATTAGGTCTTAGGTTCGATTCTCTCCTTTATTAATTTTTTTAGTAAGTTCATTAGTTAGTTTTTTTTCATCCTACCAATAAGTCTTCCAACTTAGTGGTACATTTTTTCTCCATAATATTGTTCATTAAACCTATTTTATTGTTTTAACATCAATTTTTAAAATTTCATTTTAGTCATTTTAATTTATATTTATTTGATTTTCAGATATAATATATTAAAATTTTGTATAAAATTTTATTTTGATATTATTTATCTTGTATCAAATTAGATAGGTTTATAATATATTTATTTACTTACTCTTTCGTAAACTTTTTTCTTAATTATTTTAAAATTTTCTCAATTAAATTTAATGTTAATATTTTAACGTGCATAAAATGTGCACCCCCTGAATTACCCTTCTAGCTCCGCCCCTGATTCTAAATATTATCTTTCTTCTCCTTCAAGTATTTTAGTTGTTATATGAAAAAAAATAGAAAAAAGGGGAAAAGTCAAAGTATTATTTTTTGCAGTTAAAAAGAAGTTTGGCAAAAATCAGAGAATGTCATAAAAAGGAAAATTTGGGGAAAAAATGTGCCCCTTGTAATGCCTTCAAAACAAAAGAAATGGGTGAAAAGATAAGTGTTGTTTGAAATAGATTTTGTTGGTGGGAAGTTTAAAAAGAATATGAAATATACTATTCTTATCTGAAATTTGGTGGACCTTTGAATTTTTCTGTTGCGAAATCTGATTTTATCTATCTCTTTTTTTGTTTGAATTTTTTTCTAAAATCTATTCAAATTCAACTTCAAATTCATTTTTGACTTGCATTAGTTCTCTTAAAACTTGTTGGAGTGTTCAAGAGAGTGGTGAGAACATTAGAGGTAAAAATTTGAATTGAGTTTAGGTAAAAATGAAAGTCACCACCTAAGTGGTACCATGTGAGGAGTAAGAGAAAGATATTTTGTTATTAGTTTTGTTGCAAGATTTGATCACAAAGTCAATAGAAATCATGACACAACAATTTCAACATCTTAGAGTTATGATCCCTGAACTTTGTGATCAAATAGATGCACAGAAGGATCAAATTGCATAATTACAAAGAGCAACTACTCGACCAAATAAAAAAAGAGACCGCCGAAGGCAATGAGTTGCTGCCCACAAAACATGAAGAAGAAACAAGAGATCAAAATGATGAATATTCTATTGCAAATTGGAGAATCCCTAGATGTGTTCACATTGGTGGAAGAAAGAACGAACGAGAAGGAATTCGAGTTAAAGATGCAATTGTTCGAAACACAAGTTCAATTAAATTATCTCTCCCAACTTTTCAAGATGAAAGTGATCCCAATATTTATATTGAGTGAGAACAAAGAGTAAAGAGCATATTTGATTATCATAATTATTTTAAAGAGAAAAAGGTTGAACCTATATGCCATTACTTGGTGGAATGATTAATCATTAATAGGCAAAAAATTGGAGAACCACCAATTGAAGACTAGGACGGGATGAAATTAATCTTGAGAAAATTATTTGTTCCTCCCTCATATTTACGTGACTTACAAATTAAATTGCAGACTATGAGATAGGATTTCAAAACTATGAAGGAGTACTATAAAGAGACAGAGGCCACCCTCATATGTGCCAATATCAATGAGGATCTTTAAGGCATAATTGCAAATTTTATATGTGGGATGAATCGAGAGATTCTAGAGTTGTGAAATTGGAGGAGTATTTGGAGTCAGATAAAGTCTTGCACAAAGATATGAAGGTCGAGAAGCAACTGAAAAGAGATACTCGTCCTTGTGGCAAATATAAAAGTTCAAACTCAGCTTGCAAATGCTAAATCAGCTGAAAGGTCAAAATCAAAGTTTGAGGAGAAAACCAAGGCTGGACACTCTAGTTGAAAGATAAAGGCATTGCCCCTTCTAACTCACAAAGGACTAGAGATATTAAATATTTGTATAGTCTCAATTCAAGTCATATTGCTTCACAATGTCCAAATAAGTGTGCTATGATCATGATGGACAATGGTGATATTGCATCTTGAGAAGAATTTTCACACATAAGTGCAACATCCTCGAGAGAAGGGAGTGCTGAAGAAATAAGAAAAAAATAACTAGTAATTTCAAGAACATTACATATAAATATTCAAGAAAATAGTTCAGAACTTCAAAGAGAGAATATCTTCTAAACTCATTATCATGTATAACATCAAATTTGTGGACTATTGATAGTGGAAGTTGTGTCAATTTAATAAGTAAGTTTATGGTGGACAAGCTTGACTTACCCATGCTAAAACACCCCAAACCTTATAAACTTCAATGGTAGAATGAAAATAACGAGCTAAAGGTTACCAAATAGGCATTCATTTCATTTCCATTGGAAGGTATGTAGACAATGTGTTATTTGATGTCGTACCTATGCAGACATGTACTCTACTTGGGAGGCCTTGAAAATTCGATTGTCATGCCATGCATCATGGCTATACAAATCACTATAGCTTCGAAAAGGACAAGTGTCATGTAACACTTGTTGTGGAGCAATTACAAATAAGAAGTCCATTGATGCGTACTATAAGGAACTTGAGAACACTGACAAAGTTTATCAATAGAAAATGAGAGTGAATAGAGTTGAAAATAAGAGTGGAAAAAGTGAGAAAACAATTGGGTACAATGAGAGAAAATGAGAAGAAAGTGAATGGAGAAGATAGAAAAATGAACACTTTAACAAGAGTGGACAAGAGCAAAGTAGTTTGTAAGTCAATGAGACCAATGATCTTGTTATTATACAAGGAGGTCCATTTATCTAACATTTATTCTCCTTTGCCTTGTGTTGTTATTTCTCTTTTATAGGAGTTTAAAGATGTCTTTTCCGAATAAATGCCTTTAGGTCTACCCCCAATTAGAGAAATTGAACACTATATTGACTTTATTTTGGGTGCTCAAATATCAAACCAACCATCATAAAAACAACCCCGAAGAGACAAAGGAGCTTCAAAGACAGGTGGAAGAACTATTTTTTAAAGGACTTGTTTGTGAGAGTACGAGTCCTTGTGATGTCCCTCTTTTGTTGGTCCCAAAGAAGGATGGAACTTGGCGAATGTGCATCGATTTCTATGCAACAAATAAAATTATAAGAAAATATTGACACCCTAACCCTTGTTCAGATGACATACTTAACGAGTTGTGTTCTACTATATTTTCTAAAATTGATTTAAATAGTGGATGCCATCAAATTAGGTTGAGGGAAGGTGATGAACGGGAGACAACCTTTAAAACAAAACACATGTTATATGAGTGGTTAATTATACTATTTAGACTCATTTAGTACTTTCATGAGCTTAATGAATCATGTTTTGTGTGCGTCCATAAGCAAATTTATGGTTATCTAATTTTATAGAAACTTATGAAACAAATGTTATGCTTCGAGAATTGGTATTAGTGCAGTTCTCATGCAAGGAGGAAGATCGATTGCTTATTTTATTGAGAAACTCAATGCAACGACCCTCAACTATCTCACATATGATAAGGAGTTGTATGCACTTGTGAGAGCTTTGGAGATTTAGAAATATTGTTTATGGTCCAAGGAATTTTTCGTTCATTTTGATCTGAATCCTTAGAAGTTAAAACACTTAAAGGAACAAGGTAAACTTAATCGATGACATGGTCACTTGATTGAATTCATTGAAATGTTTTCTTTTGTGATCAAATATAAACATGGTAAGGAAAACATTATTGCTAATGCATTGTCACGAAGGTATACACTCTTATCTCATTGCTTGATTCAAGGTCTTTGGATTTTGAGTATTTGAAGGAAATATATGAAAATAATCCTAATTTGTCTCTTGTGTTCAAAGATTGTGAAAAGTTTGATTTTGAAACTTTTTATGGATCCGAAGATTATTTGTTTCGCAAGAATAAGCTTTGTATTCCTTGATGTTCTATGCGTGAATTGCTTGTTAAGGAATTGCATGGGGGCGAACTGATGGGACATATTGGAGCTTCGAAAACTTTAAAAGTTTTGAAAGATTTCTTTTGGCCTCACATGAAATGAGATGTGCAACGAATTTGTGAAATCTGCATAGCATGTAAGAAAGCCAAATCTAAGATTAAGCCTCATGGACTATATATGCCTATGCCCGTTCCTAGTCACTCTTAGACTGATGTTTCCATGGACTTTGTTATGGGCTTGCCTAGGTCTAGGAACTACAAAGATTCTATTTTTTATCATTGTTGATCGATTTTCCAAGATGGCACACTTTATTAATTGTCATAAAACTAATGATGCTACTCATGTTGTATATTTATTGCTTAAGGAGTTGTGCATCTACATGAAATTTCTAAAACCATTGTAAGTGATAAAGATGTGAAATTTTTGAGCCACTTTTGGCATATTATGTGAGAGTAACAAAACTGCCATATTCTACCACTTGTCACCCACAAACTAATGGACAAATGGAGGTAGTAAATTTAATCATGGGCACTTGACTACTTGTGGTGAAAACTATGACTTGGAAAGAATGTTTTCTTTAATTGAATTGGTGTACAATATGGTCTTAAGAAGAATGTTTGCCTTTAATTGAATTTGCATACAACATTACTTTGCATACTTCTATTAAGTTTACTTCTTTTGAAGTTGTTTATGATTTTAATCCATTAACTCCTTTAGATATGATTCCTTTGCCAGTGAAAGAAGTTGCCAACCTAGATGTTAAAGGTTAAGAAGATTCATGAAGATAGTAAGGGGCATATTCTTCATATAAATGAACAAGTTGTTTCTAATGTCAATAAATGAAGAAAGACTATTACTTTCCATCCCGAAGATTTCATGTGGGTGCATATAAGAAAAGAGAGTTTTCCTCGAGAAAGAAAATCAAAGTTGCATCCATGGTGGGATGGGCCTTCTCATTTCCTGGAGAAAAGTAATAACAACTCATATAAGGTTGCGAGGTAAGTATCAAGTGAGGTCTACTTTCAAATATCACACACTTGTTAGTCAAATTCGAGGATGTATCCTTTTGAAGAGGAGGGGAATTATATGAATTCAAAAGCTGCCAAATTTGAGATGACATGAATTTAACAGCCGCCAAATTTGGGGATGTAATGAACTCGCAACTGTCAGATTCAAGCCTGATATATTTAGACTTGCCATTATTGAACATGATGGTAAGGAAAATACTCTATGCGATAATCAAGATGATGTTGCTCAAAATGGTCAAGAATTCTTGCGATTGAATAATGGTTCATTTATAAGATTGCAAGTGAAACAAATTCAAGCTTCAATGGAGAATCATATTCAAACTGAGTTGAAGACTCTGGATTAAATTCAACAACTCAATTCGTTATAAATTGGGAAGCATGACGAGTCACATTATGTGACCGAAACAACTCATGGCTCGATTATTTAATCCAGAAATTTGAAATTAATTAAGGCTGAAAATTTTGTTAGTAGTTCTGAAAGGAATTGAATTAGTTATTTTAGGAAAATGATTGTTTACTTGTTGGCCAAGTTAGAGTTTTACTCTTTGTCAAAGTATAGTCTCTAGGTTCGTTTGTGATATTTCAAATAAATCATTGAATCTATTAAATTTCAACTTAATTGCTTCCGTTGTATGGGAACTCCTACAACATCTTCTTTTGAACTTTCGTTATTAATTACGAAGTAAACTTATGACTATATCCATCAATTTATAATATCGATTGCTTGATTCATTGGTTATCTTGAGATTGATATTTTGTTGTCTGTTCTCGTTCCGTTGATTATTATATATTATTCTGGTCACTTAAGGCATTGTTCTTGAGTATTGTATCACCTATGCCACATGTTGTCCTCCACATTTTTATTAAATGCATACCCCAATCCTTCACATCCCCTTGTTTTTTCATCCTTATGTTATACAACTAAAAATCTTACTTGTGAGCAAGATAACTCTCAGTGCTCATTGAATTTAGAATATGAGAGACATGAATTCAAAGAAATTCATATTAATATAATTATTTATTTTATAATAATTCATGTGATAAGTTAATTTGGTATAAGGACTAATGTTAATAATTGTAGATATAAAGATAAGAAACTTGATTAATTCAATATATTTTGGAAAGTTGATTAACTTATCTAAATTAATAACATTGAACCATTAATAGTGCTTAATTTTAGGATATCAAATTATATGAGACTAAACATAAGTTTTTTTATCGACCGTCACTATTCGAAAATAATATCTCTAACCATGCATCAAAACAAATGTTAAATAACATGAGCAATTACACATAGATCAATTGACACAAAAAAATACTGATAAAATTCTAGTGCAAAGGGTAAGATCCATCAACATAGCAAAAAAAAAAAAAAAACTACTTTCAAGAGAGTAAACAAGAGTTACAACGTATATAGAATATTAGTTTACCTTGCAAACATCAAAGTCCTAGAGTTATTTCATAGGCGGTGTAAACTTCTAGCCATTGTCTCGAAATTAGCAACCACCACCATCCAAAACCGCCCTATGACTTTTGGACTCTTATTACATTCTTTGTTCTCTCCACAAGGAGCCTCCATCCTCTAAGTTCTCTCCAAAAGTTTCTTATTAACATAACAACCCTAACGTCTTTATAGCCATTAAAACGCATATCCCACAATTCTCTTCTATAATTAAAACTCTCAAAATATGAAAGATTAGATTACAATAGCATTATGGTTAAAAAACAATAGTTCCACACATATTCACCTACCACAAGTTCTAATTCACTTTTAGAAATATGGATTAGTTCACTTTTGTTCATATTTCACTTAGTTGTAATTTTCCATGCCTACACATACTTAGCTCTACCACAACCCTAAAGGTATTAGTTGTTGCTATTGATGTTCACCAAGTTTAGACAGTCGCAGTCACCATCTTCATCGGCATATTAGTCGGGTTGTCATTATTGTTCATTCTCGATGAAATTCACCTTCTCACAAACCTATTGCAAGATAAATGATGGCGAACATCAATGTGCTTCGTCTTTTCATGTTAGATTTGATTTTTTTGGCATATGAATTGCATTCTAACTATCAAAAGAGATTGACACCTTTATCAATTCAGAACCCAAGTCACCAATAAGACTCTTCAGCCATAAGATTTCCTTCATAACTTCAACTAGTGCCATATACCCAACTTCCATTCTCGACAAGGCAATTGTTGAATAAACACTACTTTTTGATTGATGGTACACCCAAGAAGATATATCTTGTCATTGATTTTCTTTTGTCTTTTCTTTTGCAAAAGCATATAATGTAATACTACACCCGACTATCATCTTTATTAAATAATAGATGATGACAGGAAAAGGTACACTTATTTAGGTTGACCCCGTTCCCGAAAAGCTTACCCCAATAACCACTTTCGTAAATAATTTGTACTGAATTATTTTCATTTTCTACTTTTTGAATATTCAATATCATCATTATTGGATTTTGGGAATTTAAGAAGGTTTTGACCAGATTTCATGATTTTAGTTGTTTGAGCATTTGAAATTTGAAATCTTTCCTTTTTCGCTGCAGCTGGAGGGTCAGGAGAACTGCCATAACAGCCCAGGATAACTGCCATAATAGTCC